>VUJU01003182.1:0-28533 GCA_009835225.1 Aphis craccivora | reverse complement strand
TAGTCTTATAGTGATTAAAAAATTATAAGAATACATAGGCACAGTTTTTTTTTATTAGCATTTGAAGTTCAAATATTGACAACAATTTGTCAAAACCGTGAATATTTACAAATTATTTTGTAGGTATAATTCATAAAAATTTTTGTATAAGTAGCTAAGAGTTGAAAATTTAATACAAGATTTCTCATAATTTTAGTTTACAATAATTATAAAAGAACTTAAATTTTGGTGTATTCTGGCCATTAAAAATAAACCACCTTTTTCACCAACCACTGAAAATTAGATCCTAGGCTGACAAATCATCATCTTCGTTCAGAATCGTTTTTCGTATACAATGATACCTATCATTGGATTCAAATTTAACACTCCTATAATATACAATAATGATCCACACGGCACCTAATGTACAGAAGAGCGGTAACCACTTGCCCACTTTTTAAATATTAGTTTTTGACGTGAGCTATAAACCATTACGAGAGACTTAAACATTTACATAAAACTGAGATTCTACTCTAAACTACTTGCCCAGATAGTTAATCATATAGACTAAAATTAAAACTAATTTTAATAAATTTTAACTACCTAGGTATGATATTTTGAATTTATATTTTATATTTAACAAAAATCGTTTAAATAAAAATAAAATAGGTAGGTACGTATACGTACATTATACATAACAGGTAAATCCAAATTGTAAATGATCATTAATCACATATTAAAAATTTTTAATACTTTCATCTGAATTTTACTTATAAAAATAGTCCTCGCTTAACATATAATCTAAAACCAAAATAATAAACATAAAATATTAAAATATTAAAAATTACTTAAATACCTTCATGGCTTCATGTAATAGGTTGCGTGCCCATTATATTTTTTTCTATCTGGTGTGATATTTTTACTTAAATTTGAAACCTGAGATATTAAAATGAAATGAATGTACAATGAAATTATTGAAATTCATGGCTATAATTTTAATAAAGATCACAAATTTCTCTTTTGAAATTTTGAAATTTTAATGTGCTTATCTATATATTAAATATTAATATTTTTTTTTTTTTTTTTAAATAATATATATATACATATCATTTTATTTGTTTATTTCTGTATCTAATTAAATATTCACAATCTGAATGCAGTTATTTTAACCTAAACAAATATTCAAAATAACCTCAAGATATACAACTATACAACATTATATTTTGGCTTCTACAGCTGATGTTAATACAATTAGATAAATATAGGTAGATTTAAATGTCGACTGCATCTATATTTTACGGTGTGTAGGTACCTATACGTATGCATTGTACTTCGATGTAAAATGATAATTATTACAATAACAGAAATTATGAAATTATGATACGTAAATACCATAATGGTATGTACTATCGATTACAAATATAAATAATTAATAACATAAAATAAATAGCAAGTAATTTTAATAATACTATATGAAGTGGATATTGTTTTTTTACCACTTCTCAATATACCATGACTGGTAAATAAAACAAAGTGAAAAAATTGCGGTAAAAATTATAAAAATTGAGCTTCAATAAAAAATGTACCTATAATCATTGCAATATGCAAATATTATAGTAGGTAATGTTTAATGTTTAATGTAACATAATGCAATAAATAACAAATAGTAAAAGAAATAAATGGTTAATAATGATAATTATTCAATTTCAGCTAAAAAAAACTTTGGATTAAATTTTGATATTGCGAATTATTAAATAGGTATGTAGGTACGTGTTTTCGCAAGTCATATATTTTAATCTAAAATATTTTATTACCAACGTTTCTTAAGAGTTTAAAATAAATATATGTATTCAGAAAAATATTTACAGTAGGTAGATATAATTTATAATTAGAAGGTAGACAAGAATACAATTATTTTACGCCGAACCATATTATTACTGTAACGTTAGGTACTACTCCATTATTTATACATACGCCTTTAAACTTTTGTTAGTGAAAGTGCATGAAGTGTACAGGTGTGTATAATATATACCTATAAGTATAATTGTTCCTCCCAATTTTTTACTTCCATTATTTAAAAAAAAGACTTCTGAAAAAAACGGCACGTGCAGCAACCCCAAAGAATATTCTAGAGGTTTCTCCAGTGAGAAAATTCAATCAGAATACCTATTTACCTCTTAAACTTGCAATATTATATATAGAAATTGAGCAGTAGTGAAAGCTTAATCGAAATACAACACCACCACTGCTCCTATCAAATACAATATCCTATATAACAAGGAATGCTGCTAAACCCTTTGCGTATAAACAATTCTCTACCCTCGTATGTTTCCCTAGTAACGATGAAGGATCCGACAGCCAAACGACCGTTTTCTGACGAAAATTCGTGATCAAAGAGTATATAGTATGTATATTATATATACGTGTGCGGGGGTTATGTTTAAAAGATTCGGAACATAAGAGTAAATTATCAACATATTTACAAAGCTACACAGAAATAATTTGTTAATTTAATATTTGTACACAAGAAAGATACAATATTGAATATGTAGAATTTCTAAAAAGGCATTTATAATACAACCGATGTTAACGCGCCATGAAGGTCTTTGCAAGCTTAGAATATAATATAAGTAGGTATTTATACCTATCTAATTTAAAGATATTTTAAAAATATTCAAATCAAAAAGACTTTTATCAAAGAGCTGGTAAAAATAAATAGTTTTATTTTATAAATAAATATTAATCATTTATTATTTTTGTAATATAAGAATTGAATAAAATTATTTATAAAGTAAGAAATTTAATTACAGTTAGTAGTTACCATTCAAAATAAATTTTAAATTAACCACTCATAAGTCATATTATGTAGTAGATATATTATAAAATATATACTAAATAAAATATTTCATTACTACAACATTTTAATAAATTTAATATTTGTATATTTTAGTGATTTTAATATTAATATAATGTATATAATATATTATTAATATGTACATTAATTTTGTTTTTATATCAGGTAGATCTGGTAATATTGGACCATTATTTTAAAAAAGCTTAGAAACATTAAAAACAAGGAAACGGACTTTAATTTGAAACATAATTTTATTACATTTTTAATGACATTTATTATTAGATATATAATAATTATAATTTATCATTTAATTTATTAACCGTATTTGAATAGGTGAAATCTGTATTAGGTACATTATTCCAGCGGTTCTTAACCTTTAATCCGCGGCAGCCTTAACACATAACATACGTTAATACTTAATACATCGTGACAAGATATAATTATAAATGTGTATGTTTTGTAGTTTTGTTTATTTGTTATTACTTATTTTATTATTAATTTACTAAAAATTAATATGATAACGTGTATTTATTTGTATGACTATTATTATTACTTTTAATCATTATTTTATTGTACCACCATTTTACAATTTAAATTTAAAAGTAAATTTTTTTTTTTTTACTTTTGTTGTTTCTATCATGTACCTACCACTTACTTGTTTCCTTCCGAATTTAAAATGCTGTTTTGAGAACTAATTATTTTCATCTGAAGTAAAATATGTACTTTATACCTATAGGCTACGTGGCTACGTAGGTACATAAATTAAAATTGCGGCGTAATTAAAACTCTTAATAAAAAAAGGAAAAAGTATAACTTAATTATTAAGATTATAAATTAGTACTGAATATCAATTTGATTAATTCATATTTTCATAAATAGGTATGCTTTTATCGTTTTAAATAGTGAAATTGCAAATTAAAAATAAATAATAATCATTGACATGTGATTTATTGGTTAAATACTCATATAATATTATTCAGAGGTGTATTTAGGATTTTGCTGCCCTGGGTACACATTTTTTTTTTACAACTATTTAAAAAATCAGTTTAAAAATAAAACCTTCCAGTTAAATTTACTCCCCCCCCCAAAAAAAAAGTGCTGCACAGGGCAATTGCCAATGCCCCCCCCCTCCATGCACCTATAAATACGCCACTGAGTGTGTGAGATCAATGTTCAGTGTCTAAGTGTTTTACTAAGTAAAATAATAACGAGTAAAAATTAAATTTTAAAACTAATGGAAATAGTTATTGTTTATTAGTGTGTGTCGTGTGATATCAATTTTGAGTTATTTATTAGCAAAATAAAATAAGATAGATTGGTACATTAATGTTAGCCTCGGTTTCAGTTCGCTAGTTTTATTAATCCTTATTACCTATTGTTAAATTTTGTCTTTATTATATGCCAGAACCATATTATGCTAATAACGACGGTGATTTTGTTCAGACTGGTTATAGAAAAAAATTTAAAAAATAATAATATACTAATATGATTATAATAATAATCATATACAGACAACTGATGAAACCGCGTTGTTACGTAATTAACATATTATGTTACTCACAATAACAAAATAATTATAATAAGACAAAAATAAAATAAACAAATATACAGCTATAATATTATTATTTGTGTGTATGTGTTGATCAGTCTCTATGAGTAGGTGCCAATATATATGGGCTAACGATCATACCTGGCTGTTGTAATTTTTAAGGAAGATGGTAAACTGCGGCAAAAAAAAAAACTAATATTATACAATCTGCGACAAAACCGATAAGATACATCATACAAACTGCGGCAATTTATTTTATATACTTTCTATATATACTACATGCATGTATATATCGTTACGATAATCTATATATTATATTATATTTATCGTTTAATTAGGTATATAATACGTATTGACACGTGTTATGACAGCTATTAGTATAAAGAGTACCTATAAGGTATAAAAATAAAGAAAATCCAATTTTTAAAATTGAAAAGTATATATTATTATTAAACATAAGATCGTAATGATCGTATAATTAAAAAAACAATTTTAAAACTAAAAAATATTATTATTATTTTTAAAAATGATGAATAAATAAAATAATAATACAATAGGTATCTAATTAAAATTTTGTCGTTTATTCTTATAACATAGTTTTTTCAAAAATTCATATCTTGAAATTAAAATATTTTACGTATTATATACTTAATTAAACGATAAACGTGTATATTATGGATTGTCGTAACGATTTGTAAATAATATCATGTATAGTATATTATATAGAAAGTATATAAAATAAATTGCCGCAGTTTACATATTATCGACTTTTAGAAAAAGGTAAATTTTGCCGCAGTCTACATACAGTCATTTTTAACCGTGGCGTTGGGACTGTTATAAATTATAGCGATAACTAATGGGTGTAAACAATGAATAAGTACAGGTTTTTATAGGATTATGTTTTACTTACTCATTATATTATCAAATATATAACAAATTATTCCGTGCTATTTGGAAGGAAAATATATACGATAAGTTTTACTGCTAACTAAGTTCTCCCTTTCTTTCTTTATCTCTCTCCACATACATGCGTACGTAAATAAATTATAAAGTATTATGCACAGATAACTATAATGTTGCAAGGTATAAATTATTTGGCAGTACAATGTTAAACTGACCATATAGAAACATGACGTGAAGGCAATACCTATATACCTATATATATTATTATGTATATATTATGTACCTATAGAGAGAGAGAGAGAGATCTAACCCACGCTTTGTAAGAAATTTTGCAGAATAATGTTAGGTGTTGCTATGTTTTTTGTTTGTTTCACGTTCAGCTCTGAGAATAATAGAGACTACACAGGTTATAGTTGTATACATATGTATATCATATAAAAGGAACTGTATCTATTCAAAGACACGTCTTGCAGGTAGCGAATGCCCTCACATGTTTCTTTAACGATTTCAAATGGGCCGTTTAACATTGTGCTGCCAAATAATAAAATGCGGAATCGATATAAAATCGGCGGGATCGATATACGCCCGTTATTAATACCATGAAGACTTCAGTAGTTATCTATACATAATATTTTATAATAGTAGAATATTTACAAAATATTGAACATATTCATACATTTTTATCGAGTTTACAATATATTTATATATATAATATTCTTATATTATATAATGTATTTTACTTATACGGTTATATAACTATAATGTGCTGCAGGGTATTATTGTATTAAAAATTATGGCGTACAAAGATTTAATATGAAATCGTTATTGAAAATATATAATATATATGTATAATATATCGGAATTGAAATTTCTGTGAACTGCGAAGGTAGATGCTAACGCTGACCACCTATAGTTTCTACGTATGTATTATATAAATATTAATATTTAATATTCTTATATTAAATAAACTTATCATGTTACAAGTAATAATAAAATACGGAAGAATTAAATTTTAAAACTAATCGTAATAGTTATAACTTATAAGCAGAGCCGCAGTGTTGAATCCAGGTATACTTCAGGGGAGCGAATGCCCCCCCCCCTGAAATTTCTTTCACCCCCCCCTGATAAATACAATTTTCAACAAAATGTACCTATTTATTAAATGCTCAATACTAAAATCACGTACTTATCACCATTCACCAATGAAAAAAAAGTGACCCCCCCCCGGAGAAATTTTCTGAATTCAACACTGAACAGAGGTGTTCCCAATAATTTTTTTGAGAGTATACTAAATCATAAAATACCAAAATATAAACATTTAATACAATACAAATATTTTTCTTATGGGTTATAAGTGTAAAACCGGTAAAGAGCGTTTCAATAATATGGACAAAATGTTTAACAGTTATTTTTACATATTCTCTTTATATTATATCTCTTCAATCTTTACAAATATTAAAAAGTAAAGAGTATGACTCTTTAGGTATCATATGGGAACATCCCTGCTTAAAAGTTATAAAAGTGTTTCATTGGTAAAATAATAAAAAAAAGTTGTTTTATTATTGTTTAAATGTTTATTTGTTGTTTATATATCACTGTTACTATATTATATAATAAGGTTATATAATTTTTTTAAATCTCAAATAAACTTATCATGCATTAAGTACCTAATATTATATAGTAAAAAGGAATTAAATTTTAAAACTAATGTTAATAGTTTTAAGTGTGTATTATTATTATATTAAATTCGAACAATTCAGTATAAACATTTCGTATTTATCGAAATTAAATCTGACGGGACATGATAAACAAGTTTATAGCAAATGTTTTTCGGGGATAGAACGCGTGACCATATTATTATGTATTGTGTATACATGGAACGTCACCGTGTTTCGAAATGGTTATATAGAGAAAGGGTCGATCCCAACCGACTAGATGAAAAGGGTGAATAAACACGTCATGGGTTTAGAATTCCGAATCATTCATTCACCCTACATCCTAACAAACATTTATACGACCGTAGGGCTAAAACCCTTAAAGTTCTTGAACCCGAATTTCCATGTATTTACATATATTATTTAAAATATAATATTTGCGCGTTGCACCCGTGGACGATACTAAATTAATGCTCCGAAAAGAGCTCAATCGAGTGATACACTCTGCATATTATTCTAGTATTGTTCATTTATATAACGACGTGTGCATTAAAATATAAAGTGTGTGGAAGAACACTTCAAAAACTATACGATATAATATGTCAGCAATGCATTAAAAATATGTAGCATTTTAGAAATATATATTACGAGTGAGAGTCATATTTATATTTCCGAACAATAAATCGTCATTCAATTAATCATCAATATATCAATATTAATTATTTTAGTGACTTAATACATAATTTCTACTATAAACATGAAATAAACATAGTAATTATATAATATTCGAAAAATAATTTGTATATGGATATAATTTAAAAAAAAACACAGTTGCCAAAATTACTATAGAATTTAATCAAAACAACTGTTTTTGGTATTAGGTCATCGGTCATCACTAGATAATAAAAATAATTTAAAATAAACATAAATTTTGAATTAAAAAGTATATAAAAATAAATATGAACTAAAAAATAAAATACTACACAAATTATTAAAAAATATTTATGTCGGTTACTGTCACTTTTCTAACAATCCGTAATAATCCAATAATGACTACACTGAAAAAATGTATGCGGATAATTTATAATATTATAAGAAATCGCCCAGATATATCAAGATGCTCCCCTATTTCAAGTATCGTGAAATCCTCATAATAATTAGAATAATATTTCCATTATTCTATATTTAATAAAATATTTTAAAAGTGTTATAATAGCTCAGGAGAGTAGTTTAGAAATTTGAAAAATAGTCATATTTTATGTATTACATTTATATTGTGATCACTTCCTTGCGTTCCCAAAAATATATTACGTGAAAATGGTTAATAAATGACATCGAAATACTTTATTGCATCTTGTATAAACAATTTAATACGTTTTCATATTCTTATTAAAGATGAAAAAATAATCAATAAAAATAAATGTAGGTGTTATTAAATATTAAAAAAACATAAGTTTTTTTTTCTGAAATAGTTTACATATAAGTAGTTCAAACTATGGCTCGATATTCGAATATCTAATATAAGTTATTTTTAATGTTAAATTTAATTTTTTTTATCAAGAAGAACTAGTACAGGGAGTAAACAGATTTCTGAAAAGTCGAAAGTAGGTATATATTAACGTACATAGTAGGTATATACCTATATAAATCAAGATAAACCGACAGTCCAGGGAAAACATAAAATGTATATAAGGACTGTACCTACACTGTTATAAAGACACACTAATATAATATACATTATATTATTAATACAAATACTAAAATACTTATCTAATATATTGACTATAATAATATAATAGCAACGGTGGTTAGCGGGGGTTAAAATTGCTATCTATATGAAAACGATCACTCGATATAATATTATAATTTTAAAAACATGACTATTGCTTGGTTGGGCATAAGAGCTATTTAAAATTTCACACGATAGCCTTTTCACTGTATTTCGACATTTTTGTATTATGTTAGAGATATTTCATTGAATGTTTGTCATAAACGATAAACCCCAAACACAATATTATTCATCACGGAATCCTTCAAAATAGCGTTAATTGTTATTTGTCACCGGTGTGTACCTAAATGGTATGATACTATTGTCGACATGGCGTATATTAATAAATTAATTACTCAATAATAGTCGAGTGCGCAACGTAAATCTATAATTAATAGAAATTTCTAAATTTATCACGGATATACCGTACTGTTAATTGTTAGAATTAATTGTCGGTTAACTTCATAAGTTGCAAACATTGTATACTCATAGCGTTCAAACGTAATATTTTATTTTTAAGCGAATGACAACATTTGGTATTTTCTATACTCTATAACATATTGTCAACATAACTGAAATATTTTTAAGACATGTTAAAAAATACACCAAAAGCACAGTTTTATATATCGGGAGATCATTCAACCGCAAATGAAATAACGTAAATTAGGTTTCCCAGACAGATTAAATGCACTGTGTAGGTACACACCGTGCTTACGAACGTGTTTGACGTCAAACGACATACGTAATGTCGAAAATTCAACACCCACAACACCCTAATATTATTGTACTCTTGTTTTTAATGAACGTATTACATAAAAGTAAATTTTCTAGAGGTAACAGACTTCGAGACATTAACTGTGACGATTCCCGATATATGAACAGTGGCAACACAAAATTAGTAAAATGCAAAACATATTGTTTATATTAGTAAAGTTGAGTACGTTTATTTATACATAATGTCGGTATGAATTAATTTTTAAATATAAATATTTCAGTTTATTAATATCGCGGTTCTTGAATTAATCTTTTTCGTACATAATATTAAAATATTTATTATTATTTATAAACGTAATATGAATCTATATATTTATATATTTATAAACACCCAATCCTCGATCATTTATTTTGTTTGTAGTCTAATTATAATAAATACCTATGTAGTATTATGAATGTGTATATTATATATTTATATTGTACTTCTAAAATATTTCAATTACGTAGAATGTACCTAATACCTATACTACCTATATAGTAAAGACACCAAACACCGTTACTGTGATGACTATCTGTTCTAAAAGGTACAAATAAAATATTTTTAAATGTTATAAATATGAATATACTCGTAAATAATAAAATGTAAACTTATGATATTAATGGACGGTAAGGAACTGGTATTTTTATTATATAGACGAAAGTATTTATAGTTGCACAATGCACATGGCATTGTAATTACATAAATTTATGTGTCTTACATAGGTAATTAAGTAATAAATAATTAATCATTTTTAAAACATTAATCTTTCACATTTAAAATTTATTAACACATTTTATTTACAAATTTTGGATTTAAACATTTTTATGATTATTTTTGTGTCTTAGAGTTTGTTTATTGTGACATAGCACCGAATTATTCATTTACTTTTAAACCGCGGAAAATTAATCTCACGAGTGTATCCCTTAAGGACCATTATATTATGCTCCGAGACAAAGCGCTACTGTAAAACGTATAATATCACACTAAAAATATATATAAGTGTCAATCCATGTAATACGTAAACGTGTAGCAATAATTTGTATCAAAATAAAGAAACCAGTATAGATAAAAACCAATCAATCGAATATTTATGTATAAATAATATACACTGGCCTCGGTTGATGACTCTGACACATTCCACATTCCAATGAATAACAATAATGGAGCATCGTGGATTGTTTTTAAAGGTTTTGTGGTAAATTAGCACAAAACCAAATTATTATTAACACTGCTAATAATAATTTCCCATAGATTAATGTAGTATTGAAACTTGTGGTGATGGGCGTTTTATAAAAATGTATTTCAGTGAAGAAAGACATTTCCGGTTGGAATAAATGGTGTTACCTATCGTATTAATTTGACTCATCCCCCCCTTAAAAATTTTAACTGGTCGACACATACAATCCTATATATAAACACAAAGTTTATTAAACCACGAATCAAAATTGCCTTTCTAAGTTGACTAATCATCAAATTTGTTTTGACAATAACCATAATATTCTTCAACGATTTTATCGGTTAACTAGTTTTTAGTTAATTTGATAAAAACCAAATATCATAACATTCATAACTAAAATAATTGTGATACTTTTTTCTTCATAACTATTTGTAAAATGCATTATACATCACTGTACATTTATTTTTGAAGTAAATTAAAATTACATACAATTTATTTGATTTTTTTTCATTTGTATAATAAATACGAGTTAAAATAAAATGTTGTATTCAAATTACCACGTATATATTACACTATTAACATATACGTTTAAATTAACGAATTAATTTATATTTTGAATGTTAATATCTTATGATTGATATTTGAGTCTCAATGTCCAACATTTGTTATGTGATCATTAACTGTAGTAACGCATAACGATTTCGAACAATTGATAACTTTTTTATCGGAAAATTGACATCGTTACTATTACATTATATTTTATTGTGTGTGATTATGATTCAAGTATATCAACATCAATATAATATAAGCTCTTTCACAAAAACAAATATTTTTTTACTGATATAAAATATTAAAAATAATGATACTCGAACTATTGGACCTAAAGGTCATTATTCACTTTTTATTATCATCATACTTTGCGTTCTCTCTCCCCCTCCAATTAATCTGTATCCCAATATTTAATTTATATAATATGGTAAAACTCTGATTATCCAAATACAAATCAACCGGATCATAAAAAAAAAAATTAAATTAATAACTCGTATTCGTATTTCGTTATTACCTATATCAATAGATTAGGTATCAACCGCTCTAGTTTACACTATACGTCATGTATATATATATACTATAGGTAACGTATAGTATAAATAAAAATTATTCTATTCAATTATCAAACGATATTTCGCCATTTTTTGAGTAAATTAGTTATTGTCTAACCTTTGCGTTAATCAGACGTTACAACGAGTGAATTTTAGTATCACTATGTCGACTAAAAGAAAACGTATAGTACTTACTATCAAAGAGAAAGTAGACATTATTGCGCAATCGAAGAAAGGTGAAACAGGCCGAGCATTAGCCGAAAAGTATGGCGTTGGAACATCCACAATTTCAGATATAAAAAACAATGCTGACTCTATCTCTAAGTACGTGAATAATCTCGATGACGAAGAAGATACATCGACACGTAAGATAATGAAAAAATATAAGAAAAATTTTTTAGAAGATGCCGAGTTGACACGGTTGACGCAGAATAGTGTGTCTGGACTTATTGAAGGACCTAGCTACTCTAAAGAGACAGTCAACAATGAAGCACACTAAAAGATTAACATTTTTTAAACCTTTAAAATAAATAATTTTGCAAGTTCGTTTTGTATTTTTTCTTTTAAAATATTTATTGTACTCGTATATTATATTCTTTAGTGATTTTAAAATATTGTAATGTATTTGTGGGAGTGGTGCCCTTTTCAATATAGTATTTGGACAACATTTTATCAATTAATTTTCCCTCTCATTTTGACAAACTTAGGACTGTTAATGAATTCTACGGGTGTGGTTAAAAATGGTTTGTTTTTTGTATGATAAAAAGTAAACAATTTGAATGATTAAAAATAATAAAATGATAAAGGTAATATTAATTATTAAAGTAATTAATTTAAATATATATATATATTTGTTTTTTAAATTTTTTTTCCTATATTTCACATACACACATATATAAAATATAAATTACACATAACATATACCTATAAATATCTTCATCCACATATTGTTATATGCCGATAACTACTATTTACTTAGAAATTATCACGGTGTACGAGACACAAGTTTTGCTTGTAATGTATTGTAATTATTTTCGATTAGTAAATTTAAATGTATACATCTATATAGCCGCCTCTCTGGGTGACGACTTCCCCTCTCACGCGTCACGCCTCCTGGTTCTTAAGCTCTATCAAATCTGTTTAATGTAAGGTTGTGAAGTGCCATATTTTAAATATATACCTAAATAAAATGTTTTTTGTCATCAAAGACTTATATATGATTAACTATCAGCAAATTTATTTTCAAAAAAATTAAATATATTTTAAGAATTTTATATCACATACCTATTCAGGAATTTATTATGCTCTGTGTTCCTTTCTAAAGTATGATCTCAGTATTAACTTATTAGCTTACAGTGACGTTGTGCAGACGGTGCTTTTGTCAACATTCTGTATAATAGCCTTATATAGCAACAGATATAATTTAATACCATACTATAACTACAAGTACTTTTTAATGTATTTTCTTGTGAGAAAAATAATTTATAATCGATCTAATAATACAACGTATATATATATTACTTTTCTTGTGTCTAATTGATACTTTTATCTCTGTATAATGCGTCTAGACGAGTGACGATTATTGTAAATTGAATGTATACCCGAAAACACACCCATAAAAATTCAAAAGTAATTAGAATATACATTTCACACGATTTAGGAATAAGGAATGTGGTATGCCGAAATCGCACTATGTCCTTAAATAATAAAAACCAAAATGCGCTGCAAATGTCTCAGTTTAATAACTGTAGAAAGTAAATGAACGTTTTAAACGAATTAATATAGTCGAACTACAGATAAAACGTGAATAATGATATTAATTATCAATGTGTAAGATGAGTAATACGTAAGTACTATATAATTGATATTGTTGTATGCCATTTATAATTTTATCGACAAACGTCTATCGCCTCAATAGTACGACGAAAATTATTCAAGCTTATATTAATTGTTTAGCCAACTATTATAATACTGATTGAAAATTACAGATCAAAAATATTATAAAAATCGATAAATACTTTTTTTTTATTCTTATGTTCGTATCACAATCAGTAGAGCCGTAACTCGTAAGTAAAATAAAATTTGGACCTTGGACGTACGATACCGGACGTATTATAACATGATGCATTGTATTTTAAGAATATTTTTATTTTAAAATTACATTATAGTCTCGATTGCCCCCAAAAACAACAATATTAATTTTGAATTATCTCGACTCTAAAACGACGATGACGTCATTAATAGTTTTGTTGTCTCGAGTAAAAAACGAAGTTCGTCCTGACATGTTTTTGTAAGAAAAAATATCGCTGTACACATATTTTCGATGAAACTAAGAATATCGTAACAGTTACCATAATAATTATTAACTAGAAAATTACCCCTCGGTACATACAAACGGGTTATAGTTATCATGATTTATGTTTTTATGTTTATGACCATAATTATTATTCGGTGTTTAAAACGTTACACACGTACACATAGGAGACCGTTGTTAGAAAGAAATTCGTTGTCGGTGGATGTACTTATGTTATACCATTTTTGGGAGGGTAGATACTGAGAAGGAAAACTATTTACCTATATGTATCAATGTATCATATGTCTGCGCTTCTACGGCCAAGCCTGACTAAACAGTAAACAGGTATACTCACTATAGGTGGGTAGGTAATATATTATATTGTATATACTTCTAAAAAATTCCTTTCTATATTATACACCCTGCCACCTTACCACCAACACCATCTGTTTACACCACCACAAAGAACACAAACAATTTTTGAATCCCGACGCCACCAGTCGCTCCGAATTGTTGTTAAATTGTTGTTATTATGTTTATCGAACGTTATAAATAGTTATTTGTACCTAAACCGTATGCAGTGGATAATAATCATATTATTTTGAAAGATTTTTTAACTCTATAACTAATAGTAGATCTAAAGGTGGGCCGTTAAGACGGTCTTCAGCTCCCTCCCAGGAGTATAGTTTTTTTGTTATTAAATTATGACGATCTAAATGGGCATACATATAGCATCTTGATTACTTAATTTATTAAATGTTACTCACTATGGTCTTTTTAAATCTTTTAATTATGCATATAGTTTGAGTATATAATATTATACCAACATCTACAATCAGTGGCGGTTATACATGATCTTCAAGGGGAGGGCGAAAATGGGGAACCCTCAGAGCATTATTATAAATAGTATATATATATAGGTACATATAGGTATATATATAGGATTAAAACGTAAAATATGATCAAGGAAGAGCTCGAAGGGGGCGAACCACCTATCGCCCCCCCCTTATAACCGCCACTGTCTACAATATAGCATAATTTTTTTATTAGCTTACAAACTTTAAAACTACTAAATTCTTTAAAATCGCGAATAATATTAAAATGAAATCCTAGTTAAAAAAATTCGGTGAAGTAAACATTTGAACATTTAAGTATATTACACAAAAATAACATATTCTTATAAGGCTTATGACAGACTCGATTTAGACTTGTTGTTATATTTAAGTTGATGAAAAATATTATATTGTGCATATATATAAGACAATGTACATTTTGTAGAATGTCATTAGTATTTATTTATTTTATTAAAAAATTTGATTTTCTATGTAAAAAACTAAAACATGTAAAATGTATAAATAAATTTACTATATATATAATCAAAATAAATATGGATTTTTTAATGAAATTTATTTATTTCGCCGAAAATAAGATTGCACCCAAAAAGCGATTGCTTGATCACTTATTAAAGAATTTGATAAGAAAAACGAACAATTGCGAAGGTTTTTATATGCTGAACTGCTGAAGAGATTGAATTAAAATATTTTTTTTAAATCAAACTATTAGATATTAATAATACAATGTTACATCGTAACTACGTTACAAACCTAAATACGCTACAAAATAATAGGTAGTGTTTAAAATGTCGATTAATAAAAAAAATTATAGGTATTTAGATAATTATTAATATTATGTTAATATTTATTCTACATCGTATCTACGATCTACCTATCTTATCGCCGGACGTATTAGCAGAAAACCATTGTTGTTAACCTTGTACTACACTTGATTATTTGAAAATAAAACAAAATTCTTACCAATAATATTAAATCCATTTATTATATAAATATAATTGACTGACACAAAATCTGACAACGTTGCACGAAAATAGGCAGGTAAAAACATTCACAATCGTGTTTCGAGAAAAGGTCGGTCCACAACCGTTACATTCGCAATCGTATATCACTCTATTTTTGTGCTGAAATTTTTAATTTGATTTTACGTGTTCGATGTCAGTGGCGGATTTAAGGAGGGAGCCAGAGGGGCCTGGGCCACCCCCATGGACATATAATAATATGTTTTAAAATACCATTATACTAATATAAGTGTTTTTATAAAAATATGTACTAATGTAAAAAAATATTGCTCCCCCCCATAAAAAACAAAATCCTAGGTCTGCCACTGTTCAATGTTAATACTGATTTGTTCACTTTAAAAAATAAAACAAAACATCTTGATGTGTTGGTATACAATTTATATGTATTTATAATATGCTTTTGTTCATTCCTTTTCCAATGCTTTTAATTTAGTTATTATTATTATTTTTTTAATATTAAATAACGAGTACTATCTATAATAGTGAAAAATCATTGAAATTCTTATATTATTCGAGATCACTAGATTTTTTTCTACTTATTAATTATGTAAAATACGTATTTGTACACAATTCCAACCATAGGTACAACACAAAATACAAAAAGCTGTTTAATTGCAATCTATAAATTTTATAATATACATGACTACACTATAATATACCAATAACTGTTAAATGTAGATAATTAATATTATTTATTTACAAACATGGATATTTGTTATGAAATTTATAGTGTAAATAAAATATAAATCATTTTTATACATGGGTAATATTATAATATTTATATAGTATATTATAAATAATTAACTATCGATTGTGTTATTTTAAAAAATATATATATATAATTAATCGTTATAGTAGGTATTTAAATAATAAGATAAATTAAATAATGAATTTATTCGGGAAATAAAATTAGATTATTTGACAAATATAATTTAAAAAAATAATAAATCATACAAAATCCGCTCTTTTTTTTAGTCCACTATAATATGTATAGTTCAATATCATAACAATAATCATAAAAAAACATTATTGTAGTAAGCTCGCTTAACTTTATTATAGCTTGAGTAACAACTATGCATTATTAAAGCTTTAATTACCAAAACCAGCAATCTGACGTTATATACTTTTCTAAATCATGAAACTTTATGACATATTTTATATTGTTGTAAATAATATTATAATCACTAACTACTTAAAAACGATACAACTTTTAATAACTTTAATAATTAAAATGTAAAACTGTATTACACTTTACTTCTATATATTGTATTCAGTGACAAAATGTGATTAAATTTTAATATTAATAAGTCGTCGTTTGTTTTAATCAATTCCATGCTGTAATTTTTGTTTACACATTACGCCTTAATAATTTTCATTAGAATTAAAAAGTTTAAAGGACTGTTATTAATATTCTTAAAGTTTAACAATATCATTATATTAATATTTTCATTATTATTTAGCTTAAAGTAAAATACCGTCAGTAAATTATATAATAATACAATTATCGTAATTTTTTTTTTTAAGTCACTGTAGTTGTAAGTTTTAAAAGTGTAAATTATATTTAAATATAATTAATTAATGAAAACAATTTTGACTTACATGTATTTTAGATTCTTAAACTCTTAGTATAGTGATGAATATATATATTTTTTAAATACTGTGTTATTTATTTTAATTTTCTGTATCTATAACATTAAAATATAATTTTAAATCCATTTCATTTTTAACTTTGAGAGTAATTTCTTTCAAATTGGATCTATTTGGTATTTTAAATGATAAAATAAACTTTTCAAAATAACTATATATAATTTATATAAATGTATTTTATATTAATTTAGGGGAAGGGTCCGGATACCATCATGATTCCCCACCTTACTACTTAACACCGGATCATTATTTTTTACTAAATACAATTTTCCATATAATGTCGTAAGTATAAAAGTCAACTATTTTATTTTATTTTATTTTTAAATATAAACGGACGTAAATCCTTAACAATATTTTACGCGTCTGCACGGTAATAATAATACATGATGTTATAGTAATGACAAATTATAATCTAAGATACATTATGCATAATACTCATGCTGATTTATTTAATTATCGTGAGTTAATGGTTGTCATAAAAGTATCTTGTGATTAATATAAATAACAAATACGTACAAAATGTAGATAATTTAAAATCAAATAGGTAATATTAATTATTCATATCAATCGATGGACCTTAAACCTATATCGTAATTCGCAGTAAGTGTACCTACAGCCGATATAGATAAATTGCAACATTATGCAAGTGTATTAAAGTCTAAGGTCATCAATTATTTTATTACTTTAGGGACTCGAAGTACTCATCTGTCTAGTATTCTGGTTATTATTTTCAACTTTATTTTCGTTTATTCGCTTAGCAGTTTTTAACTTGTAACAAGGTTCAAATAATGGCACAGCATCTGTAGTTGGAAACGATATAATAGTCTGATTGAATGGTGTAATGAATTGTATAGGCATTCCAGATGGATTGTCCACCGTCCATACCTTTGCATGTTTAATGAACATTTTGGCTTTTGATTCCCAATAGCACATATATCCAATATTGATTAATTGATTAAAAGTTGATGCTATCAACTAAAATATGGCGAAGACGAAATTTATTGTCAAACAATAATATGTTTATATTAATTATTATATAGGCAAGAATGGTAAAAATAAAAATACTTACACAATACAATATAGTTTTATCAATTATTAATTTACATGAATAAATCAATTTTAAGTCACACCTTTAATGTTTTCATTATATATTGAAAAATATAATTGCCTTACTGTACTTAGTTATAAAATCACAAGGAATGTAATATTTAATAAGTCGTAGGTATTTTCAATATGTATCTGGATAATACCACCAACCCGTAACCTTATTTACCCGATGAGAAAAGAGATGAAACCATATATCAACCTAATAATTAAAAAAAAAAAAAACCTAAATATATAAATACAATAATATAATAATAAAATAATATATATATAATATATATTATATATATTATATTTTATATATAATATATACCTTAATATATTATATATATATAATATATTAACCTAATTATTAACCTAATTATTCAGTTAAGTCCTAAGGAAATTTTCTCGAAATATGATTAAATAATTATCAAAAATTAAGCTTAAATCTCGGAGTGGCTTTAATTTTAATATTTTTTGCATGCAAATTAATTTATAATTAAAATCACAGGCATTTATTGTATTATTTTTTCATACTAAATAGCAAAAAAAAAATATCAACCCAAATTTATCGACCCATGAACAGGCCTTGATTTTCGAATCCATGGACGCATTACAATTTAAATTTTGAGCCCCTGAATCAATAAATAAAATTATATTGGTTATAACATAATAACTTAATATACAAGAACACTATACATCAGCATTTTTAAACTTTTTTTTTTGCGTACCATTTATTATTAATGTGTATTATTAATCAGTCACGTACCACCAATGACTAAAAATACAACGATGCAAATTGTACAATAAAATAGGTACTTTACTTTTTAGTTAAATACATTAATTTGAAATAATAAGGCAGTAAAATACTAAAATATAATAACTATTTATTAGTTTTTTTAAAAATAAGATATGAATTAAATAACAAATTTTCAATGAGATATCAATCGAATATTTATTTTTAGTTTTCCGTTCTACTGCTATGCTGTCTTTCGGTTTTCGCTTACAACATGTACCTAGTGTTTCGCGTACCACAGTTTAAGAACCGTTGCTATACATTTTTAAGAACCTACTCTTCATAACCATTACGTTATACTTTATTAACATTACCTACTAATTAAAAAACATAAACATTTTTTTTTTTTTTATCAATTTATAGTTTATACCTACTTTTGATTTTAATAATACTTTTATAAAATTAATTTTTTAAGCAGAATATTATTTTAATGTTTAAAAATATTTTCTCGCTTTCTGCCCTAAAAACTAATATCGTTGAAACTCAGGATTACTAAGTAAAAATATGTAGTTACAAATACAATTAATAACTTTTTGATATGCTATTCTTTTCAAATGAACCCAGTGCAGATGTCCCATTATATCCTTGCATAATATGGCCCTACAACATGAGGCATGAAGCATTTCAGTAATTGCAATTATCAGTCCCCCTGTTCGTGTATTATAATGCAGTATGTATCTATTATGTATACCTATTAAGCAATTTATTTATTTACAAATGTTTACAATGTGGATACTTGCATTTTAAAACCTCTATTTAATTATGAATATTAAATTAAATTAAATTTGTTGCACTATAGAATTACCAATAACAATAAACCAACCTTTATTGTATGGGTTTTATCCGCATTGTCGTAGTTTTCGTCAAAATATGACAAATAGTTGTATTTATTTAATTCAATTTTGCCCAATACTGTTTTCAGTTCCTATACATTGGTGAATAATAATACGTAAGAATTTGTCATCTACGATCAATAAAAAATAATTGGTGTACCGCCAAATTATATTAAACTAATTCATTTTTTTTTACGTACTTTTTTAAATCTTTGATGTTTTTTGTTTAATATTATGTGTTCATCAGTCAACTTTTTGGCATTTGTAATAGCGATTTTATTAGATAAAATATCACCTGTCATCAAGTTTTTACACAATGATTTATAATGATTGTTTTCTTTTTCTCTTTCTAACCTCTGAAAATAGTTTTAACTTTTTATTTATTATTTGAATAGGTAACATTAAATAACATTTTAATATTTTTATATTTATGTAAGTAGGTGGTAAATGCTATTTAAGTATTTTAAATAATAGCTCATATTATATAAAAGAGAAAAAAATATTTGTATAAAGTATTCAATACTCAAAATTGTACTTAAAAAGGTATCAACATTCAAATACTTATAAAATCTCTTTATTCTTTGACAATAATATATTTTTTTTGTAAATATAATTTTCATTAATGATTTTCATTTGCTGATCAATGTTCATTGGTAGGTATATAGTAGGTGATATAGTAACTGTTTCGGAGAATAGTGGACTGTATAAGGAATTAAACTTATTCTACTTAGAAGCCTGGTAAATCAATAAACACGGTGCTTTAAATTTGATTGCTGGATTGACGGCCTACTATTTAAATAATTACAAAATACTTCTAAAGGGGTAAAAGGGCACAATAAGTGCTGGCCAGCTAATGGGTAAAATATTTAAGATAAACAACATACAATAATAATAAATAAATAAAAATACGCAAATTGGTAGAGATAATATAAAAATGAAATATAAAAAAAACCGTGACGGCGGCTGCAATCCCGGGTGACGGGTGACGGTAGACGTTGCGCAGGTGAACAGATGGTGGTAGACGGTGAACGATAAGTGGGGGACGGTAAGCGGTAACGCACTACACAAATTCGGGTGCTCGGTGTCACGGTAACTAAACTATTTTACCGGTATGTGGTATTTTGGTAAGAGTCGGCCGCGGTAGATTTTGGATCACGGACCCGGTCGCGTCCGTTGTTCGCGGCACACACTAACGCGGGACAGAGAGAGTTGCGAGAGGGAGTATGTATTACGGCGAGTGGCGACTATCGGAACTCGGAAGCCCTATCAAACCGTGATTACTGTGTGACGACGTTGTCGTTTAAACAGTAACTGATATTAATAAATATCAGATATGAATGCTATAGAATTTTAAAACAATATTTTGTAATATAAAAAATAAAAAGTAAATAATTTTAAATAATTTAAATTTTTAAATATATTTTTTAATTTTTAGATTATTAAAAATATATTAATACAATTTGTCCCCCAAAAATAACTTCGATTCTCCAACTATTACTGATGGATATTATACGAGTATAATACTAAACACGACTAAAATATATAATAATTATGTATATGAAATATACAAATAAATTGTTGTTTTTATAATTAGCCAACAATTAAATTGTATCTGTTTTTAAGTCAATTAAAAAAGTAATTGCATATATTGTTATACCTTTATTACTAGTTATACTTTACCTCACCCATTAATTTTTGTATTTCTTCAAATTGAATATTGATCTTTGATACCATTATTCTGTTATTACTAATCCCAATATTTAGTTCATCTTCGAGATCTTTTTTGGTTTTATCAAAATTCATGATTTCTTTCATTAACTTCTTTTTAAGCAAAGCTAAAATATATATATAACTTTTAGCAAAAGAATGTTTTTAAGTATAATTATATTTTGGCTAACTTTGTTTTTGTATTTGAGTATAAAGTTTATTAATATTGATTTTCAATTCAGCATTTTCTTGGTATTTTTTTTCGTATACTGTATACATTTTTTGTGTTTTTAGGTTTAAACTTTTAATTTTCTTCACGATTTCAGATAATGACATTCCATCTATATAATAATGACTTTTATATGTTATTAATACATTTTAGAATTTAACATATTTACGCACAGTCCATAGCAAAATATAATTAGTTTTTATCACACTAAATATTTATCTGTTTTACTTTTCTAGTTTAATAAATCATAAATCAGCACAAAACAAAAACACAAATTTCAATTTATAATAATTTTTTTATTAAAGATTTAAAAACAAATAATGTTATTGAAGAGTAGATATCAACCCGGTAACAAAATAAAATTAAGCCATGCCATTGGAATGTAAAAATATGCCAAGCAACACGAAAGAAAATGAAAATTTTCCAAGACCTAAGGATTAAAAAAAGGTTTTGCTAATAATGAATTATGTTAAAACAGTATTTACTTCACTCGGCCTGTTATTTGGTAAAAATATGAAAACGAGTAATTAATTACCTATGTTATCTGAATTTTTAATAAAATATTTTAAAATAATTATTTGATGTTTGATGCTAACAAAAATGTAATCTATTGACTATTCTAAAAATTAATATTCTATTATTATTATTATAAAATATTAGGTACTTAGGGGGAGATTTTCCCTATTTTTGACATCCTTCAATTTTAATTTTTAGCTGCAGTTATTTGTATCATGATTACATTTTTTTTTTTGTTTTTTTTTTCCAGTTACTTAGTTACCACTATAGTGTATATTTACTGAAAAAATAAAAAAGTAAATACATTTTAATAAAATAGAGAAGATATATTATGTATTTGTATTACATAAAATATTATTTAAATAATATTTCTATTTTCGTTAAAAAATATCTAAATATCATAATACCCTATATCTATAATATATATAACCTATTAGTTATTATCAGCGTTCAAGAATTTTACACTAAAACTATTCTACTTATTATACGTTATAATATTATGCAACAATAAATTAGTTTAAGATTGTTTTGTACGTACCTTCATTAGGTATCAAGTATTCAAGTGGTTCTAGAGGTGCAAACATACATATTTTATACATAAATCGTATTGTTCGTATTGGTGATCAGATATGAAAAGATCAACTATCAACATTCTTTTAATACTAGACACAACTTTTTCGATAAATTTATATTGTTCTTTAACTTATTCTACCACATATGTACAATGTACATAAAATTGACTATTTTCGTGTATAGGTAGTACTTTAAAGTTTAAACGTTGTGACCTATTTTGTCATGTATAATAGTCACTAAAAATATTTCAATCGTGATTTTATGCTTTAGACAGTAAAAATGAAACAAATAATTTTCGTTTGAAATTCGTGTAGGAACAGTGAATTATAATATTTTATATTAATAATAATGATAATCATAGAACCCGATGCTTAATATTTTACGAAAATGCGCTTTAAGCGATATGAGTAAAAAAAAAACCGTGAATGATGATAATAATATCCATTTGCATATTAATATTCTTTCAATAAAGACTAAGGATTATTATAAATATAAAAGTAAACTTGAGCGGTGCGTTCTAAGAATTAAATTCCCATAACTAGACGTAAATCTCTCTGAACTCTGATTATTATAAATATACGTTTTTAAAAACATGATTGAAAATAACACTTTTAGCATTATCACTAAACACCACGCGAAAGTGTTATATTTAGAAAAAAATATTTCAATTATATTCTTGATATTCATATTTCATGATGAAGCACGTACTTTTTGGTATACTGGAGCAGTGACGAATAAATCCTGATTGTTGGTTAGTAAATAATTTTTTTTATATTATATTATGAGCGACGATCGATGAATAATGTATATGTTGATTTTACAATAATGTGTGTTTCTGCCAGCTTTTAAGCCCGTAAAAATGTTTCAATTTTCTTCTTTTTTTTTTTTTTTTAATTGAGATTCTGGTTGCAAATTGAATGTAGTATTCTAATTAGCACTTGTTAAGGTACTTTGAGAGCTTTCTTAATAATCAAAAATAAAATTTAAAAATACTATAAAGAAGTGACGGTGATATTCGTCCCTAACCATTCGTTGTCAATTTTTTTTTAATTTCTTATAGTTAAGATTTTCACTAAGTTTTTATATTATCATGTTCTAAACAAAGTAAAATTCATTTTTATTTTTTAATATATCTTATATTATTTTATAGTATTAAAAAAAATGGTGTTTTTGAAAAAAAAGATTATCAACATTAAAGTTTATATTAACTACTTCAATATTAAAGTGTAGGTACTTCAATAATAATAGTAAAATGTTGTTAAAATCTTACTTGAACGCCTAACCTTGAGTAGACATTTTCTATATTTAACCTCCCCCAAAAACGCAAAAGGTGACCGACAGAAAAAAAATAAATTAAAAAAATGTACATTATTGTAAAATCAATACATTCGACTCCGTTCAGAATTTAAAATAATTAAAACAACCGGCTTAATATAATGTAATATAATATAAATACGAGGTAATTTGTAGTTATTAACATTTTTAACAATATCAATAATGTCTGTATACCTTCAAAATTTAATCATGTGACATAAATAAATTGTATATTAGGTATACAATGGAACTTGTAAGTTATAAATCTATAGATATTTAAAAACAACGAAAATTAGTAAATTACTCAGATATTAAGATACAATTAATTATCATCAATAATTTGACGACAAAATTACCTCTGTGCGCGATTAATTAATAGACGTATAGGTATATTCGTATATTATTGGTTGTTAGTCGTATTATACATATTGTATAACTTTTACTGTGTATATATATGGCGTGAAAAGTGAAAACTCGTGTTCTAACATCATGCATTTGACGTTGTATTAAATTATAAACAACACGATATAAAATACTATAGGTTGGTAGTAAATTAATTAAGTCAGAATCTAATCACTTTTAATTTTTGCGGTCCAACATTTTTCGTAACTAATCCAAAACTTTACTGCGCAATAACCAGAACAGAATTTTCAATATTTTTTGTGAACTCAAACATTGGCAGTCCTGCAGTACTGGTGCCAGCGGCAATGCGGCAGTGGTTTTGGACGAACAAGTCGTTTAGTAATAATTTTATTACTAAAATATTGATAACAATAATGCCGCCGGACGATCGTTAAATATAAAACTCCGACGAAAAATATAAATGTCAACTCTGCAGCCCTACGGGCGAACTCGCCAGTATAATTTTATACGAGTGCGTGTGACTAATAATAATACTATACACCGCTATAAAATTGAATCATCCTGGCCATAATAATAAAACGCATTTGTGATTTAATCCTGACAATCGGCAAGTGATGAGTGCCGTTGGCGGGGTTGCGAATAATATAGGTACTTACATAGTCCGGCGTTCTGGCCGGCAGATCGAAAAGCTTGAACGCAATAACGTTTTTCGTCGGATAAATATTTATTTTGTATACAAGCATTAAATTATACGGGAAACTATAAATTCATGATTGCTGGCTGAAATAATATTATTATTCCGAAGATGAACCCAAAGGATGGGATATTTATATAAAAATATTGTATCATCCTAAACGCAAGCTATATAGAATGGTAACAGTATAAAGTATAGATACGAGGCTATCTCATTTTCAACCGCCTACAGGGATACATCATATATAATATGACATATAATACACTTTTCGTCAACGAACGGCCGTAATATTTTCCGTATATTTTATGGTCGGTTATTGCTTTTTCTCATTGTTCATCTTGTTCATCACTTGAGCAAACATACACATTCGGCGCTATTTCGTCACTCGGGCAAACACATTTGGTTTGTTTGATCAAGTATTTTATGTATGAGAGCGGCCACGGCTCGAAAAAATAGTCGAGCGCGTGCTCACTAAGGTAATTAAAATCTATATTATATAATATTATGTTGTATCGACTATTTAGGGAGTCGGCGAAGCTTTTCATGCAGAGTAAATGCTATTAGCCGACGATATTATTTCAGCAACAGCGAACAATCAACCAGAAAAATAGAACGTGAAATGTGGTTAAAACTTTACTCAGCTGTGGCAGATTGAAATCACAATGAAAACACTGGATATGCCATTGAATCGTATATTTAGACATGCAGCTAATGGCTATAATGTGAAGGAGCTACTACAAACAATTGAAGAAACAATAATAAGTACTTGGTAAAGTAAATAAAGCAATAATTGTTTTCAAATATTATTTTAATGATGGATGACCGTACTAGTTCACTTGTCTAGGTGGTGCAAATATTTAAAAAAAATTAACCCCTTCCTTCTATTCAGACAAAAAATATCACTTCTACTATAGGACAACTTTTAATGTTATATATAACTTATGTTATAACTGATATTCTATCTAGAAGTTTTATAGTTGACTATCAATTTGTATTGCTTATATTAATATAGTGGTAACTTTTGTATGGCCATTAATATAGATACTAAAATGTGTGATAGATAATAAAATGCTGATCACATTAATTCGATTTTCATTTGAAGAAATATTTTTATTGACTATTTCGTTAAGTGAAAAAAAATATTATGACGTATAAAAACTTAGATCCTAATGTCCTATTTTTGGTTAGTAATCGAAAAAAGTAAAGTTTTTTTTAAGAAAATTGAACCACAAACGTTGCTCACTCTCAGGTACAACTTATTATTATGTTTTATACCTATAATAATATTTATACTATAATTTAAAAGTGTGTTAAAAAAATAGTTACTTATTTATATTTAAAACTATAATATTATAATATAATGATAAGACATATAGTTATTTTAGCAGTAATTAAATTTTTGTAATATAATTATGTTCAACAGCGTACACTAGGTGAAAATGTTATATACGTATATTACAAATACAGAACAATATGTATATCTATATATTGTGTCGATAGCATTTTTTATACTTCCTACAACACTCATCGAACTGTAAATATGTCACTGAAACTTATTTATACATGAATAAACATGATTGTTTTAATTATCTTCATGCATCATTAACATAATATCATCATAATTCATCATTCATTTTACTTCAGTGTGTATAATTATAATGTTGATCGTTTCTACCAAAATATTACATCATTGTCAAAATTATTATTTAGTCAAACATTTTGACATTTTGTCATATTCTCTATAATTATATACCAATACCTATAGTGTAAGCAATATTCAGCCGTTATGGAGTTTATCTAGAACAAAAAAAAAACCGATTTAATTTATTATACCTACCATGTATTATTGACTGTTGATTGAAGATAGGTATATTAATACTTGTTAACCTATGTTACATTAATTTATGGTATAAATTATAATAATTAATAATCGATTTTTGATATTATTGAAAATAATATTTTTAACATTTAATATTCTTGATGGCATTTTTTTATGACACCTATCACTAAATAATACTCGTCATATTACAAATTATGTAAATATAACGCTAATATTATATTAGCATTATTCTGACTATAAATATTATTTTCATTATGATTAAACTTAAAAAGAATACATCGAAACATTGTTGTGCATATTTTCAACTTTTAATAATAGTGTTAAACTAATTGAATAA
This sequence comes from Aphis craccivora, assembly GCA_009835225.1. Taxonomy (NCBI): domain Eukaryota; kingdom Metazoa; phylum Arthropoda; class Insecta; order Hemiptera; family Aphididae; genus Aphis; species Aphis craccivora. The sequence goes on along the minus strand of VUJU01003182.1, from coordinate 693 downwards.
AAATGACGAAGCTACAAATCACGTACCAACGCGTTGAATTATAAATTTTAATTTGAAAACAAATTTATTAGGGTTTATTCAAAATTATTTAATAATTCTTATAAAACCTTATATTACATTATATATTATTTTGATAAACTTTTGTAATACGTTTTTAGTATTATAGCTGTGCCGGGATAATAACAGCTCATCAGTATTATAAGTAGTATAACCTAAACAAAGAAACTTTGAAAATATGAATTAAAATTTTATGAATCTCGCTTGGTATAAAGTTTAACATTATTTGTTACCTTTCAACGTTCAATCATTTATAATATACCTACGCACTCTAAAAAACAACAAACGTCAAATTTTACTACGGAGATAACAGCAAGAAAATGTTAGTGCAATAAGCCACTGAAAGGTTGAGTGGTTGCTTTTTGAACTTTATAACGAGATTACATAATTGTAGTTTTATACTTTCCTTAACAATCATCCATAATGTTTCCTATACTCTGAAACAAACTTTTCCTTGAAATATATCGACTACAATGAAGATAATTAGTTATGCCTTATGCAATAAGACAACTACATAAGATTGTATTTTAAACTTTTATTATCGCAATAAATAAATAGAAGATATTCCAAATTATATTTAAATAAAAGCACAGGATAGCTAATTACAACGTGAACATATGATTTGTAATTACCGTG
>VUJU01003181.1:7893-28544 GCA_009835225.1 Aphis craccivora | reverse complement strand
TCCGCTCAGAATCTAAAATTAATGGATGTATTTAAAAATATATATATTAGGTATATAAATAATAATTATTTCTGAATAATACAAATTCTAACAAAAGACAAGTAATAATGAAGTTTTCCTATCACGATTATTAGCAAATCAATTCAAAATATTATTTGTACCTACTAATATTTTTTGATACATTCTTGTGATATGAATTATTGTCAACATTTAAAATTCTTATAATATTTTAGAATCTTACTATATAATATCTGAATATGGATTGGATGTATAGCTATAACTTTTATATAGTTGAATAATAAAATTGGGTATAATTAGTATTTTTTATACACATTTTATACGGTATAAAAAACGAAATTCTTTATTAAAAGAAGCAAATTTGGAATGGTATACAAAACTTGATTACTTTATAATTTCCTGTTTCAAAATTTTATTAGTAAAAATTAGAGAAATAAAATTAAAATTAAAAATTATTAACGCTAATTATCAATGACAAATAAATTATGAAATAATTAATAACAATTTCAATAAACAAAAAACAAAATAGCTATCCTTTTAAAAGTACCCTCATTTTTCTTTTTCACTTTTGTAATTTAATAAATTAAAATTTTATCAAATAAATTTAACACCCTTGTATAAAATAATAATTTTATGCAGTGTATATAATACCATACTATACAAATTCACACCTCTTCGCAGATCGTACTACTAAAATAGGCAAACTGTAAAGTACCTAAATGCAGCACATACTACTTAACGGCATACTACATAGCAGTTTGGAATAGCGAGGAAATGTAGGTAAATTGAGCTGTGTATTGAATAATCAATAGGTATGTATATTGTATACATAGGTATACTAAATACTAATAAATAAATAGATGTTTTGTTACAAGCATCCTAGTTTTTAAACTATTTGCATCAATATTATATGCATCTTAAAAATTAGGAAAGGGACATAAGTTATTAGTGAAAACATTTCTCTAGTTTACTAATTGGTTTTACATAATCACATCTTTAAAAATTGGTTATGGGTTCTCAATACTCACAATTTACTAATCACAACGTACGAATATCGGTATCTAGTGCTTTCCTCGGCTTCCATTGAACTAATGACATTGTGTCAATATCTAAAAGAAAAACATTTGTTAATTAGTTATTTGTCTTCTAAACTATTGAACTAATCATTGGTCAGTGGTCAATGGTCATGATAAAAAATAAAACAACATAACAAATCTAAATTATCGTTGATTAGCTCGGAAATCAAAAATATTTAAAAATTAATAATATTATACAAGATTCCTTATTGGATAGCGCTATCTAGTGGCAAAACATTTAGAAATTCACGATTGGTTCTTCGCATAATTGCATACACGTTAAATGTTGAACTAAATAAAATGTCAATTGTCAGCAGCAGCCAGCAGAATATATTAATAATAAATCTTTAATCCGCCTTGATTATCAGCATACGTAAAGAATATATATGGCGAATATAGTTTCATTTAATCTGTTATTTAACCATTAGTTTTGAATGTTTTGATCACAGAAACAGAATACCAAGTACCAGCTACCAATGATCCTAGATCATAAATAATATTATAGATATAACTACCCTATCGATTGGACGTATAACTTATTGTGACAAAAAAGTCTGGATAATAACTAAATGGCTTATAAAATTTACTTTTTCGTTATTAAGTTAGGTTGGGTTATACTCGTAATTCGTATATTACCTATACATAATTAAATGAAAATAAATTATACTTCATGTATATAGTTATTACTTGCCAATTGCCATATGAAATAATCTTCGTTCTACTTTAATTCGTACATTAAAAATTAAATTCTCTAACCTAACCATAGCAACATTTCATCAATAAAGAGTGTTCGCTATTTAGAGATATCACTGTACTACTGTAGTAGTACCCTACTGTCTAATGACATTTACTCCCATGATGTAAATCATGAACCACAATTTAAGATATAGGTACCTATATCATACCTATATCTAACCTAATCTAACCCACCTACTTAAGTATCATGAACTAAGATTTATATAATATATAAAGATATTATCTTTTATTCAAGAAGATATTATATCTTAATTTATGTTTCATTATAGGTACATATATAAGTATCAGGTATAGCTAATAATTTATAATTAATATTTTAATATCAATATGATTAGTGACGTATTTATGGGGCTGATATAGGGGTTTCCACTCCCCCCCTAAAACCAAATATTTTATATTATAGAACAAAATTAAAACGAAGTACTAATACCTCGTAATTTGTATTATAAATATAATATAAACCCCCCCCCAGAAAAAAATCGTATCTACGCACTGAATATGATACTACTTATACGTATATAATATTAGGTATTAATAATATTATCTAGTGGGCAGTAAGCGTCTCATAACGAGAGTCATGCCCACACGATCACGTATTCACGTCTTCACATATTCATATGTTTAAACTGGATAATATTGAATAAAAAGAAAATAATTCATAAAGAACTAAAATTAAATTAAATCAAAACATAATATTTTATAGCATATAGTCAATAAAGTTTAAAATTGAAAATTATCAAAAAAAATGTTATCCCATAGTTAGTGTTTCGAGTCATCCATAATATATTGTATCATTCGTATCATACAATTGTTTATTAATTTAGATTTTACTGATTTTAGGTGCATAATAAAAATTATTGTCAGTGTTTCAATCAACTATGCGTGTATTCAAATACCTACTCAGGGCAGGATCTAATATATTTTTTAAAAAAAGTACCTATAAATTTATCGTCTTTTCATAATTTAGCCCCCCTGTATCTATAGTTAATCTCTGAAAAAAATTGGAGAAAATCGTTATAGATACTTGACTAAGAAGAATGTGTATTAAATACAAACCTTAAAATAAAAATTGTTGTTTGACTAGTACGTTTTACAATTAAAAAATGTTGTTGGATATCTAAAATCATTTTATAAAATTCTAAAAAAATTGTATTTGAATTTTTGTAATAATTTATAGATACGCTATTGAAATACAATGTACTCCTATAATAATAGGAATTGAAAAAATGTTTATTACTGAATACTGACATACACAAATAATCTGCATGGGAAATAGTAGTATTCATGGCCAAAATTAAATGAAAATTATAATTATATTATAATACTCATTATATAATGAATAAAAACTGTTAATAAATACAATTATTATTTGGTAATTTGGCGCCCCCTAACCAAGATTTCTGGGGAAAATCCCGGTTCGCCCTCTCCTAGATTCGTTCTTACAAACACTAATTAGTAATTATAAATGGGCATTCGCGAATGTGCAATGTGCGATCTGCCGCACGACAAACGTCTTCCATAATTAACTTGTGATCTATCATAATATATTTTAAAAACTGTATAAAACGGTTAAGTATTACACAACACAAATTATTTTTAAATTGTTTGTCTTCAAATTATTATTAAAATGTTTATAAAATAAAATATAATAAAAAGTAGTATATTTTTGTAAAACAGGTGCCGAATTGGCTATGTCTAATAATATAATTTATTAAAAAATGTTAATAGTATTACAATCCTAACCTTTTTAATTTAATAGGTAGTAAACTTTACGAATATCTTGTATTAAATCAATAAAAATGTCAACAGCCTTATGTATTGATATGTACCAGGCTTCAATGAAAATATGAAATGAACATACCTACAATATTATATTTAGTGATTCGTCCGATGCATTTTTCACAACATTTTTAATTTTTAAATTGACCATAACGATTAATTTAATGAGTCACATAGTATAGTACCTATGGTGGGTCATATTATTGTATTGCAAGGATGCCTATATAAAAGATTATTGTACCTACCTATTTGTGCTGCTGTTCGGTGCTTCATCTACTGTAAGCCACATCATTCGTCATATAATAATTTAAAAAATTAAAAATACTTCATTTTATCATCGAACACCAAACAAAATAAAAATATCTGAATTTTAAGGCGCCCGGTAAAGTAGAAATATACCAAGTGTGGTAAATCGTTATGTAGAATGTTGATAACACTGTAACCGTGTTAGTGGTTCTTTACAATGATTAGGCGATTTCGTTTTTGAGGTTATGTATAAATAATTTAAGTATTATCAGCACAATTTAATAATATTAATAATTTCGTATTTTGTAATCTATTCGATAGTACTATAATAATACTGTAGTAGTGTAGTACTAAACAATAGACACTGGACTTGGTTGCTATTGAAGTGTAATAATTTCAAAAAATTTAAAAGAATTAACAAAAATGTCTCTCCTCAGTCATTGTGGTGTTCAAGAACTTCAAAACAGCGGTATACACGATATCACAAAGGATGAAGTATCCACTGGTGTAAGTAATTTATAATTATTCATTTTACAAAATAAACAATTAACACATTTTTTATCTTGTTGTTAAATTTGTGTCACTATGATCTATTTCTATAATGCAACTATGTACTACCATTGAATGTGTAATGAAATAAATTTAATAACTTTTAGACTACCATCATAGCAGCTATTTATGACGGTGGTGTTATAATAGGAGCTGACTCTCGTACTACAACTGGGTAATTAAAATAATGATTTTAAAACAAACTTTTTAATTTAAGATACATTTCATTCGTTTACTGATATTCTACTTGTGTTTTTATTTTTAGAGCATATATCGCTAATCGAGTTACTGATAAGTTAACAAAAGTATGTGACAACATTTACTGTTGTCGGTCAGGTTCGGCTGCTGATACACAAGCCATTACTGACATTGTTGCGTACTACATGGATTTAACTAGGTAATTAATAATATATACTTTTTAATAACATTTCAATAAATAAATGAGGATCTTTTCTTAGTGTTCAAATGGGCGAACCACCACTGGTCAGAGCTGCTGCTAATGTTTTTAAAAACCTGATTTATGAGAACAGACATCAACTGACTGCTGGTGTCATTGTAGCTGGGTGGGACAGCAGATTTGGCGGACAAGTAATTAATAAATATGATTATTAATTTTTAAATCATATCTATATACCCTTTTAAAAAACAAACAAAAAAGTATCTTGAACATACAATTTTTATCCATTTAAGATATTTAAATGTTAATTAAATACTTTTAATGTAAAAACAATAAACCATAAACATAATATATTCATCTAATTCTAATAAATTTTAAGAGTTTATGAAGTGTTATAGTGATAACATAAATATCAATATTCAATTATAAATAAAAAACTAATAGTTAAATTTTTTTAAGGAGTTGAATTTAATATGATATTAGAAATATTATGACAAAATAAAATAACTTACATAACATATTTTATTTTGTACCTTATTATTAACAAATTAAGTACTTATCATATTAAAATTTGAATTCAATTTTTTTTTTATTACAGGTTTATTCGATCAATGTAAGTGGTACAATTGTTCAACAAAACATTTCAATTGGTGGTTCTGGTAGTTCCTATTTGTACGGTTTTATGGATTCACAGTATAAAGATGGAATGTCCCAGCAAGAATGTGAAAATCTTGTCCTCAACGGTATAGAAATAATTAACTGTTGTTTTTTACTATTACTTAATTATTAGTATATATTTTGTTTAGCAATTTCATTGGCAATCAAACGTGATGGTTCAAGTGGAGGTGTAGTGCGTATGGGAGTAATAAACCATACTGGTTCTATTCAAAGAAAATTGGTACTTGGAGATCAACTTCCAAAATTTTATGATAATATCTATGAAGAAAAACCTCAAATTTCATCTGGAGGAGATGCTACTATGGTTTAACTTTTTTTTTTTTTTTGTAATCATAAATTAAATTGTTTTGGTAAAACACTGTATTTTTAAAAACAATATCTATATACTAAATAAAATTGAATAAATTTAAAGCATGTTTTTATTCTTAAGTTAATTAACATTTAAATACCTATAATTTTACTCGTATACAGAAAAAAATAAAAACCCTATGATTTAAATTATTATTACTGTTATGAAACTAATAACTACAATAATACAAAATAATATATTATATTAAATTTATATGTACAATTAATAATGTTTAATAACCAAAAATAATAATAAAATATAAAATATAATTTAATATAATAGTGCACAGTATCTGAATGTAACTATGAAAGCTAATTAATAATGAGATTTTTTAATAATAAGAATACAGATTGTGCATTATTATTGATTTTTAAAAGTTTAGATATATTTAATATACATTAAAAAGTATAATGGTAATTAAGTTTTTTTTTTAATGTAGCTGTAAGAAGAATGATGCAGAGATTACGTTTTAATGCAGTTAACTTTGGCTGAAATTTGGATAAAGAAATATTTAATAGCATTATTATTGATATTTTTTTTATATCAGTCAAAATCAATAGAGGCATAAGATGATTTGAACAAAGTAGAGCAGTAGTTTAAGTGAGGGGATGGAGTACCCCTTCTTATTTACATACTGTAAGATTATGCATCCCCTTTAATTTGAGTCTCCAAAGTCTGAGGGGACGCTTAAAAAAAATTTATTGTGAATTTATATTGCATGTTAATTTTAATAATTTATAAAATGTCTTACGCCAGATACACATTGATTAAACATCGAATTTAAACGTATTTTATTTCGCACAAATAATCTCCACGTTCTGATGATGGTTAAGTTTAGTGCGATAAGCGATTTTTAAATAATAAAATATTCTGTAGACGTTTAGTAGTACGTTATCCACACATTCACGCGATTTCATGGGATATAATAATTATGATTTAAATAAAATATTAAACTGAAAGAATATGAATAGTGATATTTATTATAAATTGTTTTTTTAATGAAATGTTTAAAACTAAAATGTAAATGTATTTTTTTTTTTTTTAATTTCGGGCTATGATTTGCAATTTATTTTTAACTTAGCAAGCATTATATAATATTTAAAATCATTTTTCATAGGAGTCAATTTGATTTTACATCATAAACTTTTTATGAACAATGGTGTATGAAAAAATCAAATTATAGGTTCATAGTTCATACCTAGTAGGTTTCTTAAAAAAATTTGGTTGGGTATAGATTTTGGATTAAGAACTCGAGAACGCACTTTAATTTTTGACAACGTTAGTCCCCCTCAAAATTTTTCCCACTTCAACCACTGAAGTAGAGGAAGTGTTGATAGAAATTATTGTAGCCACCTTACGTATGAATAACTTGTATTTAAAATAGGCAAAATATATGAATATCAGAATATACATATTATATATTTATAAAAATAATAAAAAGACACTACACTGCCAGAATAACAAAAGATAAAATTTTAATTATTCAAATGCGCATGGTTGCGCGTGAAATTGGGTACAACGTTGCCAAATTTATTATTATTTTAAATATTTAAATACAGATACAAATACATTAATTCAGAAACTAAGAATGAAATAATTTAATAATATATTTAAAAAAAACTATCATTAAATTTACTTAAATAATAAAAAATAGTTAATAATTCAATATTTAAATTAAATTTAAAATCATTAGGTACAATATTAAACTATCGTTAAATGTACGTAAAAATCACAAAATAAAAAAATTTAATAATTCAAAAAATATAATAATCCAACATTTAAATTGTTTAATTTTAAAGCCCCGATAGCTATTTCCAACTATAGCCAAATAGGTATTTAATAAATTTGTTGGTGTTTTATTATTTATATAGGTAATGTTTGTGTTCAATTCTTTCTTTGATATTGGTTTAATTATTCCTTTGGAAATGGTTAATAGTAATTGTTTCTGCCTGAGTTTCCATAAGAGTAGTTAAAACAACAAATATAGGTAAAAACTAAAATACAATATGTTTCCAGCCGGAAAAACTTTTTTTGTTGCTCTAATTTCAAAGTTAATGTGTAGTATTTTAATTTAAAAAAATTGTGATTGTTTTTTGTATTTACTAATTAAATATTTCTATACATTAATATAAGTATTTTTAAGTTTATCTGCTATAATCTACTATAGTATCGTACGGATTTAACATGGACCTATATATTTGGCAACGTTGCTTAAAAGTAAAAATAATATAGCGCGCGCAATCGTACGCTTAAAAAGGTACCGCTGATAAGGACCGCGCGCAATCGTATCGTATCGTGCCCGTACATAGGTATAAGTATAATAATTATTTTTTAAAAAAAAGGAACATAAAATTCTGACGAGTGATTGCGGACGACAGAAATCGAATATCGCCGGAGCCCGGAGTAATACACCACTACTTAAACCACAAAATAGATACAATTAAACTGACTACATGGGCTATGGACTATTACTATAATAACAAAAGTATTAATATTTAATAATACTTATATTAATGACCATTCGGCCTCGAGACATCCCGCTACAACATATATGTATATTTAGTTATTTAAATAAATATAAAGATTTCTCTAAACAAAATATTGGTTCAAGTGGGTGCATTAATTTCAACTTGATAAGCCTAAAATTAGTTAAACAATTTATAAATATTATATCAAATTTAAATTTGATTATGTTGTACAATATGTATTGTTTAGAGTTCAGATCAAACATAACATTAATTTATTTATATTTACTAGGTTAATATACTATACTTTCAAATATTATGACAGCAAAAATTAAATGCCTTTTGTTCAAAAATTATTTTTTAATAACCAATGGTTTAATCGTTTAATGACGTTTTCAGGTGTGTTATGCCAATCAGTTAAATATCCGCCGAACAGTTGGTGGCCGACAACGTCGTCAAGTCCACCGTCTACTAACAACGTTTCCCGACCATCGCCGTCGCCGCCGCTAGAATTCTTACCGACGGCCCCATGCTCGCGCCGTTCTTCTAGCGGCTCGGCGATGGTCTCGACTTGGACATCATCTCGGCGGCAATCCTTCGTCCACCACGATCCGCGAAAACCCGCTCACTTGACTACAGAATTACCCATTATCGAAAAGATTCGTTATGGATTTGAAATAAGCAGAGTTAAGTTTACACGAGATGTTATCTACACGCAATGAAACAATATAGACAGAACAGTCTACCGTTGTTATTATTAGTGGGTAATATATAATTATTAGAAAATAATATTATACTATCCAGCAGCGATCTCTCACGAATCAATATTCAGAGCGTTGTTTTACCACATATTACCTACTACTATTATATTGACATTTTTATTGTTTGCGAGCTTTTTGATCTGATTCACAGAAATTTGTAATATGTTTCCGTTGGACAGATGAAAAAAAATTATTAATTTTTTTTTTTTTTGATACTTCATAATAAATAATAATATTATATAAAGTCAACATTTTAATTGATTAATCGGCATTATGTTTTTGCTAAATATTTAGTCTATTTTTTTGTGTCTGTGTACAGCACACAACTTGGAAAAGTTATTAGAAAATTTATATTGGAAAAGTCAAATCAATGGTCCAGATCTAGAATGCTAGTCATAAAATAAGTAGGTACTAGGTATGTACGTTGTATGATAGCAATATTATGTGAGTAAAGTCAATATATATTTAATTATTATTTATGTGTGTGGGTATAAATTTGTATTTAAATGATTATTTTTTTACTTAAATATTTTCTTTTTCAGATAAGAAGTCCAAAGAGACTGCAGAGAAATTTCATTACTTAGGCCGGTATCACACTCGCGGAATAATCGCGACATGTAGCGATTTTATTTTTTCCGTGCGGAAATTCCGCTGTTATGTGTCCAGTAGTATTTAAATATATGAATTTCGATATTGGAAAATTCCGCCATGGAAAATCCGCTGTGGGTATTCCGCAAGTGTGACACCGGCCTTAGAACTCGAAAACAAATTGTAAAAAAAATCAATTCCATTATGAAAACAATAACATTACAAAGTTATAAACGTTCAGGCAAGATCCTATACATTATTATACATAAGTAGGTTTCAGCTGTATGTGTATATTATAATCATGAATTACTCGTAAAATACAACTTTATTAGTTTATTTTTTATATCTTTATATAGATGAGCATTTCTAAATCAAAAATAAGTTAATGAAATCTATTTTACAGCTATCCAAAAAATAACTCGATCAGACCAAATTAATTTTGTAGTAAGCGAAAGTTACTTATTAAATTCTTTTTTTTGTTATAGCTATATAGTATATATACATAGCCAGTGGCGCAACCAGGGGGGTGGACTCCGGGTCCGGACCCTCTCCTTGACTCTTATTGTTAACTAAATATTACATTATAAATTAATAAATTAAACTCCACTTTGATTTTTTTTGAGAAATGTCTATTTTAGCACTTATTTAATATTTAAAATAATAATACTAATTAAAAAATATATTGTTAATATAAACATATATCGTTTATAAAAATGAAGATGGTTTATTTTGTTATGGACCCCTCCCATGAAAAATTCCTGGTTGCGCCACTGTACATAGCTTTATATTATATTATATAATTTGAAATATTTTCAAAGAAAAAATTCTAATTTTCTTTTCTTTATCGAATCAAATTTGATAATTATTATAGATAAAATAATGGCATAATAATATCATATAATATATAAATAAATAAATAAATAGCACGTATACAATATATCAGAGGTTCCCAAACTATGGGTCGCGATCCAAAATTGGGTCGTTTGGTGGGTCGCACTATATTTTTATATTAAAAATAAATATATAGTTTTTGTTGTAGGCAACTGATTCACTAAAAAAATAGGTTATGTAATAAAATATTCTTGGTCACCAAATTTTAAAAAATTCCCAAAATGGGTCGTAAAATAAAAAGTTTGGGAACATCTGCAATATATTATATATTATAAATGAAAAAACTGACATTTTTAAGTTTGAATATTGGTTGATATATTAAATCAATCAAAAAAATCTCTTCGAGGAGGCGTAGTTTAATATCTCTCCTTTCAACAGAATTAATCACATTCCTTCTAAGTAAATTATTGAAGAAGCTGTAACTATAGAGCAAATGATAGTTCAGACTTCAGACTGCGTAAACACATTTTGTCTATATCATACGTGTGTAGGACGGAGACAACACATGCGGGTTACGACGTCCCCGAGAAAATTTATACAAATAACTAATTTTTTCCATACTTTCTTCGTTGTATTATGTTGACTACCGTCTACCTATATAAATATAATAATATATTCTAACACGATTGTGTCAGAGCTAGTTCAAGTCCAAAACATCGATGTACTCATGAACATAAAATAATATATTTAATACTATAAAAATTACGAGCGAGAAACATTTGTCACAGATGTTCGGTAGAAAAATACACGCATAATAGCCAATAGGTATGATAAATGAATTATGATTGACTTATTTTGTATTTCAATACGTACGGCAAAATTTTCATATTTATGAAAACATAGAAAACTATCGTCCGTTAGACGATAAAAGACTTTAGTCGCTAATAATCGACAAGCTAATGAAAACTGCATGTGTTATAATAAAATGTAACTTTCAATAAGAAAAATGCAAATAGGTATATGTAAAAAAAGAAACTAATGCACCAAAAGCCATTAAAAAATGACTGTAATGCATAAAATCCCCTAAAAATGCAAAAAATAAAAATTGTACCATTAAATTCTATAGGTACCTCATGAATCAAATTTCTGTCTTGAGCGTTAAATGTGAGCATTAGATAAAAAAGATGCAAATGCATCAAGTTTCTGGCCAGCCCTATTCATAATATACATTGAGTTTTGACTTATATGATTAAATCTAATGTTTTTCAGAACATTTTAGAGGTCTGTTTAGTCCCATTATTAAACTCATTATAAAATTATGTAAAACTATAAATTAAATTTTTTATAAAAATCAAACTACAAAATAAATTATCTTTATAATGGAGCTTTTTCAAAAATCGCATAATAAATAGCGGCATTAGGGCATATCCCGTTTGATTACTGCAATCTATTGTCAACTAATATTTAATTTTAAAAGATAAAAATTAAAACCAATACTCTGATCAACAATTAACATTGCTAGCTTAAAATGTTTCATTATAATTTGTAGGTATATTTGATCAAAATTTAAGTTTTTAAAGTTGAGAGAAATCATCATTTTAATAAATTGATCACTTTTACTAATTGTATATAAAATTAAAATTTATAGGGAAGCGATTAACATTATTCTGTTTTATTTACAACTTTGCATGTATTTAAATGCAATATGTATTTAATGAAGACAAAATGAAAAACAATGCATCTATTTTCAAGGTCATATTACTCATATTTGATATTGATTAAATATAATTTTAATATTTTGAAAACTAAGCAATATCATTAATTAATATTATCCAATATAAAGAAATTAATACAACAGTTTAGGTTCCTAACATCATATTTCTAACTAATTTTTTAGTTTCTATTATGGTTATGACAAAAATTCAGTCCATTAACATCAAGTTTGGTATCACTGATCTTACTTTATCAGTATTAGTCAAAAGTAAAAAATTTATATTATGATGAAAAAAAATTAGTTCATTCATATGCACAAAACTTGGAATTATAATTTCTAAATATTTTGTAACATACTAATACTAATATGTAACATTTTTCATCACTCTTGATAATTTATAATGTGATGAAAAAAATTACACTTACATTTTAATATATATTAGAAGTAACTTTAGCAGTTTGTAAAGCGATTACGATTACCAACCATTATTTAATCTATCATTAGATTATATTATAATTATATATTCAAGTATGACACTAAATAAAAAATATTTTTATACTATAAATTCATGTTGAAATTACTATCAAAAATCTTTCATGTTAGTTTAAAATACTCAAAAAAATATTATGAAATAACAATTTTAATAGTAAATTAACTTGTATACCCTTATAAAATGATAACATAAAAAAATATTTTTTTATTGTATAGTTGCATTATTAGAAGTATGAATTTTTTTTAGTTAGTATATTGGAATAGTCAAGTTATCAATGACAGGTACTCAAATAATAATAATAATGTATAATATACCTAAGAAAATATACATAAAATCAAATTTGAAATAAAAGTAGTTCTAAAAATATGCAGATAAATTAAAAAATTTACAACAAATATTAATTGTTTACCTATGGTAAATAGTTTTCTTATATGTGCAATATACAATTATAACCCGGCATTATACTGGAAATTGATGGTTTTTTAAAAAAGCAATAAGCATATACCTTTATCACTAAAAAAGATTTTAATTACATTCAGTCTATACATGTTAATTAAATTGAGCAGAATATGTAACTAGTTTTATCCACATTTTACTTTTAAAAACCACAGTATTATATCAAATAGTTGCAGAGTATTACTTTTTTCATATTCAATTATTTATTTGTATGTCTTACAATACAAGATCTGAAAAATCTAGAAGCTGAAAAAGATGATTGCACAATTAATATAGACAATTGAATTTTTTTAAGACAAGTTTACATAGAATGCATTAATCTTAATCTGTTTTATCAAATATTAACGTTTAATGAAACAAAACAAATTTAAGTGACATTAAATTTTTTATAATAACCAAAATGCCATTCTGTAAATTGATTTTCAATAGAAATTTAAGGAATTATCATTCAACACATAAAGAAAATGTATGACAAAATTCAGGAATTTTATTTCTAATGGTGCAAAAAGGAATGGGGAGAAGAAAATTCAAGTTTCAACGATGTTTTCACAAATAAATCAGGCAAAGTGAACAATAATACGCATTTAAACTGAATGAAAAATGTTAATGCACACACTAGAGCACAAATTATGTTTGATTGATGTAAAATTTACATATACAAAATCATTTAAATTAAACCGTATTATTATGTGAACAAAAATTCGGAAGAATGAGATAATGACAATAGTAGAGATTAGGCAGTTGTTGCCGGTTTTACTTCTTCAAGGTTAGGCAAGGTTTCTTCGCTCTTCTCTTTACCTTTACCCTGTATAATAATAAATTTAAAACAATTACATTTTATAAAATGTTCATTATTTTTTTTAAAGAATGGTATATATTAATTACCGTAGTTTCACTGTCTATGTCATCAAGTTCAGGCATTTCTTCATCATCTGAATCCTCATCGGAAGGTACATTATAATCTCCACCTAAACCTCCTCCTAATCCTCCAAACTTAGGACCACCGCCACCGCCCATCATACTGAGCATCTAGTTTACAAAAATGAATATTTTATATTATATAACAAGGTAATATTAAAGCATTATTGACATACATCATCAATGTTTCCATCTCCACCAACTCCACCAGGACCTGATGCAGTCTCATCCTCTGAATCATCTTCATCTTTCCATTTCTTAAAGTCGACTTTTAACCAGTGGTATTTTTTTTTCTCTTTGGTTAAGTGCGGCCAATATTTTGTGTCAGTAGATGGCTTTTGCAAAACCAGTTCAATGTATCTACCACCAACTGTTACTTTGCTATTCTTTTATATCGATTAAAAAAAAAAATAATAATAAAAATAACATTGATACTAATAAGTAAACAAGCAATATTAAATTAATTTGTTTAATTTACTTCAGGTTCTATTGGTGCATACAATGGTATGGTAACATCGTATTTCTTTGTACTTTCAAAGCCAGCAACAGAAGAGAAAACTATTTGTTCAGGTTCGACTTTAATATCTGGATTTTTGCTATCTTCTACGCATATAGTTACATATACTTCAGTGTTACGTTGTGCCCAAACGACTGGAGGAATTATAGACCTGAAAAAATAAAAGTGTAATAATTATACAATTATTGATTACCTTAATTTAAAATTATTAATCTAAGATATTAAACAGTACAGTATTTAAATATTATAGGTCAACTATTTTTGTATTGAGCCATAAAAACATATTTTATTTATAATAATACGAGTTGTAATTTCGCTATTTTATCATTAAAAAAATAAAAGTAATATATAGGTACTAAGATTTATTTTTTTGGGTGCAATAACCAGTGGTAAGCTGAAGGGTTCAACTTTGACTCAGCTGCGTCAACTAATTGAACTCGGCATTTACGGCCATGTGGTAAAAATACCTATGTGGCTATCTAGTACGTAGAAAGTATATAATTTTCATCATAATACGAGTTATTTGAAAACCGTAAAAGTAGTAGGGTGTAGAGGACGGCTCACTGTTTGTAATGTTTGATATTACGGTTATGGTCATAAATACTTAAATATGAAATTGTGTCATATAAATTTTTCAGTTCGCCACTGGTAATAACAGAAGTAAAGATATTATTATAATTTTTTTTCATTTAAGAAATATGGTACATACACTAAGTCTATTAAATAGACATGCTGTACTTTATTTAAATATATTATTATATTAAGTTTTAAATATTGATACATTATTGCCAATATGTAAATAATAATTAATAAGCTAGCCTACCAAGGGTTTATTATAACTTTAATCCACATTTAAATGTCCTCTCTAACTATCCACCAAAATTACATTATTATAAATATACATAAAAAATATATCAAAAATTAAAGTTTTTTTTTTTAATTTTGGAACATTTTAATATATTTTTAACATAAAAAGTTACTAGTTAGGCAAGTATTATAGGGTGATGATTTTTAAAAGTTTTCTACAGGCAATTTAAATAAAATAAAAAAAAATTACTTAGCAAGTTGGGTAATTAGATTTCCATGAAAAATTTGTTTTGGAGACCATTATAACGGCTCAAAAATGTATTTCCAATATCAGTAAAATTATCTCAATATTGTAAATATTGTCTTTTATTATTCCCTGAGCCCATCCACAACTGTGCAATATTATTAAAAAATACACAACAAGCCGATTTTGTGATTATAAAAACATAAATAATTTAACTCAATTGCCAAAGTTAGTTTTAAGAAATTATGTATGTTATTTTTGTTATATTCTGAACCTAACTATAATATTATTTACTTAACAACCAAGTGAGGCCAGATATAAATATCTACTTATAGGCCAAGTACTTGAAAAATCAAACATGACTTTGACCTTAAATATGTATTCAAAGTATAACACGAATGATTTAATAAATGTTAAGTTAAGCGTAAAATCGAAACGAAACCAGTAAGTACCTCATCAAATTCCAAGTTTATCACTATTCAATTTATGTTAGATAAAAAAAAAATGCATCTTTTCGTATCTCATACATAGGTAGGTACCTAAACTTAGGAACTTTACATTGATTTATAAAAATTAAGGTTTATGTTGTAATTTAATAACAGATTGAATATTTATTAATAGTATTTTACCTACTTAGGAAAAAGAATATTTTTTTTTTTTTAGTATTATATAATAAAGATACATTACAGTGAATGATTAGGCATATTTTAACTATTTGTAACAAAAATCAGATATTGATTGTGAACTGAAGAAATTTGATATTATCGTCTCAAGCAATATTGTATAATGAGTTAACTTGATTTGAACAAAATTAAAATCACAACTTGCTACAGTTATAGCTAGTATTTATCGTTTCCTTTTGTTCCCATAGGACATTGGCGAGCGTATAGATGATGAGTGGGAGTGGAGTAAGGGTGGTGGGGCGGAGTGGAAGGAGGCGTACCGCGTTTGATCGATAAAATACTTAAATACTATTAAGAGTCGAATTTGAAAGATAAAGAGATCAAACATCAACGAATAAACCGTCTGAGGTATCATATAAGCGAGAAACAGCAGTATTATAATAAATCGGGGGCGCATGGAAGAATCACTGAGGCGTCTTCAGACAAAGTTGACGGCAGAACAGCGATTCCTTCAAAAACGGAAGTAAAAAGGATTAAGCTAAAAATTAGCGAGGAAAGGACTGGACGGAACAATCAATCATCCGTCTGAACTAGACGTTAAGACGTGGAAACACTGAGAACGTTGGAAGAACTAGGTATGACTGATACACGTGTATGGAGGTTGATTCGAGCACGAGGTGGTTCGGGTTCTAACAGAGCCGAGGGCAATTGTCACCACATCCCATTGACAATCCCTTAGACGTCACGGAAGCCAAACTCGATCCCATAAAAATATTCCCACGACCAGCAATTAGTCTAGACCCAACATGGCGCATCCGGACGTACGCGAAAGACGGCAAAAAAAATAAGTCACTTACATTTTGTAGTTTATGTCGTTGATGATGCACGTAGTGTGTAAGGTTAGAATTGCAATATGCCCTGCCGAACGGTGCGAATAACGAAGAGTTATCTCAGAGTACGCGGGAAACGTAAAATCTGCAATCGAATCACCGGCAAAATGCACTGTTCGGAGATCAAAAATAGCAAGTAGCTTCTTCACAACTCTAGGCAACCGCGGAATAAAACGAAAAACGTTGTATAGTTTTATTTGCCGTCGCGGTGGGGTTGGAGAGGGCCGGCTAGGCAGTGAGTTATAATATCGGTCGATGGAAGAATTCACTGCTCAGCATGGAAGAAAAAATCAACGGCGCATGTCAGTATGCCACAAAAAAGACAAGTAACAACCATGAACATATATACTGTTAACAACTAACAACCGCGGTTGATAAAATTGTATTTTGTATTATTCATTTATTCATAAAATCATAACTCTGAACTCACATAACGATAATATTAGAAAATATAATTATGATCATGTAGGTACCTATTGAAGTATTGATGCCAATTTAATATTTACCATTAATTTTACAAAAAAAAAGTTGTTATATTCCTTCAGAACTATAATCTAAACTAATTAATTAGTAAATCGTAAATCAGTAGGTAACGGCAACATTTATAAATATTAAAATATTATGTAGGTAGAGATGTGTATTTTTTTCGGTCAAAAACTAAATTTTCATTCATACAAAATTAATTTTGTTTCGAAATCATTATTTAAGATTTAAGAATCACTAGTCCTAATTCTAATTGTTTGCAATACAGGTAATTACAAATAGTGATGATCAAAACAAGACTCTTGCAAAACTTGCTATTTTCACAAAATATAAAAAAACAACTAAATATCTACCTGTTATAGATGTGTAGGTTTTTTGCTATGACTTCTAAGATGAAACTTAAGTAGTTAAGGCCAATATATTATATAGTATATTAATAATATAAAACAATCAAACAATTTAATTTTTGTTGTAGGTAATAGTTTAAAACTTCATTTTAAAATGTTATGTTTATATTATTTTATTTGTATTTGAAATATGAATATATATAATAAATGAATCAATTTACCAGCATAATTAACTTTATAAGTTCCTATTATATTTATAATAAATATCAATAGGTAGGTAATTATTATTAATTACTAATTATTGGCCAATATAATGTTTATGAAAATAAAATTATTGTTTTTTTAATGTTCACTTTAACAAATAATAATAATAAAAAAACTGTATGGTTGGTTCCAAATATTAAATTGCTTAATAATTATATTCATTTTAATGATAGTAGTATTTTCGCTTTGGTTCACTATATCTTCATTGTCACTCATTTTAAAGGTACAGTAACGTCAGTAACAAGTAACAACTAAATACGTACCTATATTACCAACAGACTACAATAGTTTACGAAAGTAATGAATGATGTGCTGTATAAGACACTAGTTTAAGTACCTACACAATATCTAGTACGGAAAAATCACACAAACTACTGACGAAAATAAAAACGTACTTCCAATCAAAATGATACCTATCTTATATCTACTGTAGTACGTAATGACTTCCAGCAATTATTAGTATATTCTATTCTAAGTAGGAAGTGTATTATGGACAAAAGTCATAAATTATTCTATGAGCAAGATAACTTTCAAAGTTCAATTGATTTTGGGAAAAAAAAATAATTTTTCAGTAATTGCCAAGTATGAAACCACTATATTATTATGTTATTTTGTAATATTAATTCTAATCATTTTTTCAATAATTCGTCATTTCTTCCAATACTCATCAAATTTAATAGGTACCTAACAATACAAATAATTTCTTATTATTTTCGTTATAAATTATTAGTTAATGAAATCTAGATAGTAGATAACTAATGTTTTCGGGGAAAAAAAATTGCAGTGATGGTCTTGGTTTTGCAGCTTCGCCGCTTCGGTATTGGCTTAGTCTTGTTCTGTAAGTGCAGTATTGGTCTTGCACTCTTGCAGCAAGAGTCTTGCGAGACCGCAAGACCAAGACCAACTTTGATCATCACTTATACAAATTATTGTTTTATGGAATTTTGCCAAAAATAGCACGTTTTCACTCACAGTGTAATCAAATAATATTCAAATAATCAAGTTAAATTAAATATTTTTATTATAAATCCATGGTTTTTTATTAAATAAAATGTAAGTTGCTAAATTAAAATGGCAATTAGTTAGCAAGTGGAAAAGTATAGAAATACGAATTAAGTGAGGAAAGTAGCCTATAGAATAAATTTCAGATTTTATTAAGTTATTATTGGCTAATAACTATATTGTCTATTTATATGTATATTTCGGGTGTAGGGTGAAACATTTTATAGTTAAGGTTAGGTATTTTATAATAAAATGCTTATACCCGTAAATTAATATTTTTGCAAGTGTAAATATTAAACACCGCTGTCAACAGAGGTAACCATAAAATAAATAATACATTAAAAATACACATAATTTGTTAAAAATAAAAACCCTTTTTATATTAACATTATCTTAAATTAATTACACAAATATAATATGAAATACTTATTCTACAAAGTGGATATGTCTATTTATGCGTGGAGGCAATTTAGACTTTAGAGGCATCGAGGGTGACCATGGAAATTAATATTGAAGAAAAAGATATAAGAGAATGCTGAATGATATGAAAATAACCGATAAGAATAAAGATAAGCGGAGGGGAAGAAGACAGAAGAAGTGTATCCCCACATGCATAGGCGTCCTCAGACATTTTTCTAGGGGGGGGCAAAATTTTTTTTAATCTAAATTCATAGGTAGACCTATTTTTAGAAGCTTATTTCTCATTGGGAATTTTACCAATTGCTGTGGAAAAAAACATTATTCCAATTTCCAGGGGGGGCAAAAGCCCCGTCTTGCCCCCCCTTGGGGACGCCCATGCCCACATGACCCTTATCAAAAATTATTGTGGCCGTTGCATAGACTTATAATACCTACTTATATATTATATATAATATAAGTGTGTGGGCCATTGAATGATTTTAAGTAGCCTGTCAATATTTTGGCATCAATAATAAAGAAAAATTGAAATGACGTCCATGGAATTATTGAAATATTGAAAACACGACTTTGAAATAATATTATTACAACATTATTATTAAGAATAGATAAATATAAATGTGCTATATGAAATGTAATCAATAATTGTTGAGAGTTAATGACCAACGAGAACCAGACTGCTCTCGGAGGTCTCTGGTAAATCTAAATAATTCTGAAAGTAATAATTCCATTATAGACATTACAGCTAATAATCCACTGGCCACTTGACACCTAATGTATATTATGTATAGCAAAACTGTACCCACCACTTTTTTTTTTTAATTATCCTATATAGTCTATAACAGGGGTGGCCAGCGAGAAGAGACTAGCGAGCCACCAAATATATTAATAAATATGGAAGAGCCAATATATATATAAATAAAAAAAGGTCATATTATTATATTACACATAACACATAAACACATACTCATATAAAAAAAAAA
>VUJU01003180.1:0-28552 GCA_009835225.1 Aphis craccivora | reverse complement strand
AACTAAGGCTATGAAACAAGTAAGTAATAGATAACATTTTAATTAATTGTTCTTCTATAATAAATTATAAATAACCTATGGTTGTAATTATAGGTAGCTGGTTCCATGAAACTGGAGTTAGCTCAGTATCGTGAAGTTGCAGCTTTTGCTCAATTCGGTTCCGATTTGGATGCAGCCACTCAACAACTTTTGAACCGCGGTGTTCGTCTTACTGAATTGTTAAAACAAGGACAATATGGTAAACAAATAAGATTTATAGTATCCATAATTAGGATAGGTTACCTTATTAAATAACTTTATGGTTATATTTTATAGTAATAAATCTATATTCAATACATTCTAAAAAGTGTATTTCAATACTTTTTTTACTCATTGATTGTAAAAGTTAATAAATATTTTAAATTTGTTTCTTAGTACCAATGGCCATTGAAGAACAAGTTGCTGTTGTCTACTGCGGTGTACGAGGATTCCTTGACAAAATGGAACCATCCAAAATCACTACTTTCGAAAAAGAATTCTTACAACACATCAAGTAATTTATTTTTTATACTTTGTTTTAACAATGCTTTTAATTATTAACTTTACTTATATATTTTTAGAACCTCCGAGAAATCATTATTAGAAAGCATTGCAAAAGAAGGAAAAATTACCGATGAAACTGATGCAAAATTGAAATCTGTTGTTACTAATTTCTTAGCTTCATTCAATGCTTAAGTATTTTTATATGATTTATAACAAAACAAGTTAGTTCTCAGAATGTTTCCAGCTCTTTTTATAAAAGGGTTATCATCGTTAAGCCTACTGTTGTTCATAGTACTATAGCCATTCAATTTGTATTTAATTGTATTTAATTTACCCTTTTATATAAATTGTGAACTACATTCAAAGAACTGGATTTCCACAATAATTATAATTAGTAATAAATTTTTTTTTTTTGTCTACCTAAAACTGTTTTATTAATAACATGTGTTGGACAAAATTAAGGAATCATTTATAGTAAACATTGTTAAAATGATATTTATTTTTTATTTTATGAAATCAAATATTTATCAAAATTATAACAAGAAATTGTACAACTATAACAACAGTAATCATTCATGTTTTTCCATTTTATTGTGTTGAGTTTTTTCTGCTGGATATATTGCCCATAACCCTAATTGTGTTGCGCTTAGTATGAGTGCTACTGAACATTGAGTCTGAAATAGTTCATAAAATTAATAATACAATCAATTCTATTAAAATTTAAATAGATAACAATTTTTACTCACAAAAATGATAGGGTTTCCTATGTTGATACTATATAGTAGCCATAAAATACAAAGAACAATACTATTTATCAAAATTGGCTTTGGATGTCCAGACCATTTCTTTGTTCTTATAGTTTCTCTCTAAAAAAATATCAATCCAATTTGTAAGTTAATCATTTTTAGTTATTCATATTAAGTTAAAATTTCATTTTAAAATATTGAGATTATGTTTTGCTTACAACAGATAATAATGGCCAACCAATAAGTGACAAATGTATAATTGATACCATAATTGGAAAGCGTGTTACGACTAAATCTGATGATTCTATTAATGAATATGAAAGTAAAACTGCGCTCAATAATGCGGTCTTAAATACAGTAGTGATAACATCATTCTGCAAATATTTAAAATTTGCTTTAAAATTATTATCCATATAGAATGTATTGAAATCACAATACTTACTTTTTTATTTGAGTAATACCAATAGAGCATTAAGTAAATTGTATTAATCATCAGTCCTAATCCATGGACAACAATCACTGTTGGTAAATTCAAAATGAAACCCTGACGACAAAATAATGAACTTCTGAAAATTGAAAAACAGTTTTAGTTATGACCACAACAATTTACCATTAAGCAGCTTACCTAAAAAGTGCACCAACAAATGTAGATAAATTGACATGATCTGATGTCTTTTTCTTCACAATATCCTTGCATACTAACCTATATTTAACAAGAATAAAATATAAAACATTAAGCAAATCAAAACTAAGTATTTTTATATCTATAAATATATTATAAGACCAGTTGATCCTATGGTATTCACATTTATGGGCCTGTTTAACTTTCAAATATACATCCACTGATCCTTTCAATCCATTATCCTTGGACTTACAACTAGAACTCTTTAGTTTGTTACAACTAATTCATCGCTCCTTAGCTCATAGTCTCTGAACTTGCCAAAATTCACTGTAAGAGATTCCACGTTAAAACATCAAACCATCCAAATCCAAAAATAACAATTTTTCGTCTCCGGTATGATTCAACTACGTCTAAAAGTAGTTGTCCTAGACATTGACGCAAATCCCAGGGGCGTTAAGGGTGCTTAGCACCCCCCAATTATTTTCTAGTGTATTCCATTATACTTAGTATCTACCTATTATAATTATTAATAGCAGCCCCAGGATTTAATAAGAATTTGCGCCAATGGTCCTAGAGGACAATAATTGAAAAAAAAAAAGAATTATTCTTCATTATAGTTAAATTAATAATTAAAAAAATAATTTCATATAGAGATATCCAGATACGTTTTACAATATATTTATAAAAAATAGGTATATAATTTACTATAGGTATTGACAGGTAAGTAGCGCTAATGAGTGTTAATTTAAGCATTTCATTGATCACGCCGAGACACAAGTTTTGAAACAAGATTGCCATAAGTTTCTAACTAATCCAAATCAAGCACCACGAGTTCGAAAACTTAAATACCATCGGCATATTTCTCTTGATTATACACAATAACAGAGTCCAATTCGGTATTTATATCTTTTTGCCAACTTTTTATGTCAATGAACTCTTCTGTAGCCCATAATGCGAAAGCGGTCTCCATCGCGCAATGCAACTGCAACACAATGAATTAACCGAAAAAGTACATTTATCAGCAGGTACCTGGCATGAAGTAAATAACTATTTAGTATTTAATTTGTTTCAACGCTATCGAGATTTCGGATAAAAACTCATTTTTAAATTTATGGCAATATGGTGTGAGGTGATTCAACCAAATAGGTACATAAAATATTTTTATACAATATCTTAATAGATGGAATTCAAGTGATATTTTAAATATTGTCAAAATAGACATGTACGCCATTGACGAACTGAAAGACTGGTGGGAATAAGCACATAATTTGAATTTACTATATTAAAACCTACTATTTAATTACGTTTTATGAAAAAATTTCTATTATGAACTATGATGGTGTTTTAAGCGCCCATAAAAAAAAATTAGATAAGTGTTAGTGAATCAATATTGATGATAATAATGATGTCAGTCCAATAATAATCACTAATAAAGTAATAACCATGAAGAATTTAATTACCTACCTATTTGCCATTCCTGTTAGGATTTAGGAGCGATATTTATAATAAATTAATTACTTATAAGTGTTTGAGACTTGAATTTTGAATTATATAGAAAATGCTATTTAACTGTAGAAGATTGGTACATATTTTGAAATTATGAAATATACACAATACACAAATGTTTTCAATAGGCAATTGTAAAAAATACTGAGCATTCAAAAATTTATCATGCCATCTTTTTTCGTATAATATTAAATTATAACTAAATATGTAAAAACAAGTCAAACTTTGTATTTAACATCATTATTATACAAAACTAAGTTATATTGTACCTAGAGTATTCTATAACCACTAGATAAGAACATACAAATGCAAAAAGTCCTGAAATGTCATCATGTCAGATTTATAATTCCAATATTTAAAATATGTATGTCGTATTTTTTTAAAAAAAAAAAATGTTAATAAAAGTATATATTTTAAAATGATTAGGATATCTTTTCAGATACAATGATTTATGAAAGTATAATAATTCTACTAATACTAATTAGAGAGCAAAACTTTTTTCGGTTTTCCCACTACATTAGTTATTTTAGCAATAATTGAATATTGATAATTCAAATAGCTGTTTAACACATCATTTTGTATTATCAAGATTAGATAGTACTTACATGGGTGTTAACATCATCGCAGTGGACGCACAACCCGCCGAAAATGACACAGCATTTACATACACTTCGTACAAAGTCATACTTACAGTTGAGGTGTACAGTTAAACGTAAAATTAATAATAAATATAATAATTAAAGGAAGAGTGAAGTGCAAAGTGCTAGGTATCAGTGAGAGTAGCTTACTGTAATATTTAACAAGTACGCAAAAAATTTAACATATGTATGAGAGGTTGTCAAGGTTGTGTAATAGCAGTTATCTGAAATCAAGCAGGTAGAGATAATGTTGGAACACAATTATACATGGCATTTTTTTTTAAATAAATAATTAAAAAAAGAGAATATTCTTTTTCAACATGAGATTGTATATTTCAATGTGACAAATAAAGATAAACATTAACCATCAAAAAAATATTCATCATTCAGCTATATCCACACTATAGTTACATAAGTAATAGATATATATATATATATATATATTTTAATATACACGGCTAATTTTTTTCAGCATTGGTCTCGTAAGGTTGAACATTTTTCTTACATGAACTCTTCATAATCATCAACTGTGTAGGCTGAAAACTCATTGTAATCAGGAATCTGGAACATAATAAAATAACATTGTTGTGTCTGTAAAGTCTCAAAGCTTTAAAACATTATCTAAGTTGAATAGCTACTTAATATTACTCATATAGTCAGACATATAACATTTATTATGATTTAATTTATCAAATATTTACGTATGTTATCTATTGATTATTTGAAATACAAATTACACCATAATTATTATTCAATTGTGCTATATTTATAATTTTAAGTACCATGTTGGTGAATATATTTATCAAGTTGTAGATATAAATAATAACTAATGTAATACATACTAATTGGTAATTACAAACTAATAGATTGGCACCCAAAAATAAGGTTTATTATCTTCAAAATACCTAGATATTTTGATTGACGAAATATGTTTGGTTATATAGAAAATTTATACTGACCTGCCAGGGAGCCTAAATTATGTATATAATATAGACGAGTAATAATGAGATTGGGTATTTATTTTTAATATGTAGCCAGTAGACTAAAAACTTAAGCTGATCGTGTTTCATTTGACAAGAGTTGAAGTAGGTAGTGAGATTTTAAGGAACAGAGATATACTTGAGATGGTCTTAGAAGTGTGAGCACTTCACAAATAGGTCTTTTAGGGTAGAAGACAACTTGAAATCACTTGCAACTTGTTTAATGAAGTCAAATGTTAAGTTAGATAGCTTAAGGTATGTACAATGAACATTTCAGTAAACAATCTCAATGTGCTGGTTAGGAGATAGTGTTTAAATAAAGACAAGATCACAAACAAATTATACTAATAATGAAGTGTTATAATAAATGCTATTCATTAAATTCAAATAGCTCAGACTATGAGTGAATATAGTGATTTAGAAGAAAACCATTTAAGATCTAAATGATCTGCCCAGGTGATTAATTGAGTAAAGACATTTTAAAGGATAAAACAGATAAGTAACAAAGTTGTTAGATAATATGGATTTAAAGTGGAAATAAGTCTCTTATTTTTCAAGAAGCTCAGGAAGTTTGGTTTTTGGATATTAATAGCGTGATTCAGAATGAAGTTTAACATAAAGTAATAGATCAGGGGTATGGAATGTTTAAAGTTGGCTTAAGAAAAATTAGTATATTACTCATTTATATCTAATTGAACATAATGAATAATGTATATTATCAAAAACTCCACTTTGATAACTGGTAAGAACTATCAAATTGTACAATAGATAATGTGATATTATGATAAGAGTTCAAAGGTACAAGCATAGAATACTATTATAGTATTCTATGGCAGCGGTTCTTAAACTTTTTATTACGCGGACCCCTAATGAAGGACATTTTTAAATCGCGGACCACCTTATTAATTTTTAACCCACATGCTGTCCACAGCTGAAATCATTTGTATTTTATACTATATATTTTATAGTGTCGCGGACCCCTAGGGGGCCGCGGACCACAGTTTAAGAACCGCTGTTCTATGGCACAAGAGATTTAGAGTCAGGGCAACGAGCGCTGGCTCTCACGACCCGTTTTTTACACCCGCTCTTACGGCCAATGATTCTTAACATAGGTTGCTGTGGTGCTGTTACACACTGTACCTAATATATGTTATAAAGATTGATAACCACTACTAATTAACTGTCGCTTGGTGTATGACGGTCAGCACTCATTTTTTGTTACCTCGACTATAGAATTGTATTTTACTGACAATTTTTTTTAACTTAATATATAAAACCAGGTCTAAAGATACAACAAGAATTTACAATTTAATAGTTACATGTTAATGTTTAGTTTGAATGCACCACTTGCTCATGTCCACCCTCCCAGTTTTCATTACCAAAGTAGTTATCATTTAGTTTAATGAATATTAGGTTATACTTAAAATAAAAATTATAATATAAATAAAAATACTTACAGTACTGTTGTCAAGTCGTAGTTTAGCTTTTCCTTTGCCTTTATTTTTTTTATTTTTATCACCTTTTTCGGCTTTCAATTTTTCTGCACTCATATTATCTACACTGGCTTTTAACTTTCTTAAGTCATTCATTGACACTAAAATAATAAAATTATTAGTTTGTATTTTTTTTTTTTTTTAATATGTTTACACATTATTATAATAGTATATTTCATTTATAACACTTACGTGTAACAGATAAATTCCTAATAAGTTCTTCAATAAAATCAGAATAATGATCAGATTTAGAAAAACTTTGTATTTTTTTCTGAAGAGCTTGTTCAAAAACTACGAAATCTTCTTTTGACTTTGGATTCATGCGGTCTATTGAATCTTCATCATTTTCATCTACACCTAACATTTCTTTGGCTACTTCCAAATCAGCTTCTTCTTGTAGTTTCTGTTGTAATAACTTCTTTTCTTCTGGTGTCATGTTTGAATTTTCTTCTGCTTCCAAAAATTTACGTCTCATTTTTTCATTTTCTATTTTTTGTTTTCGCTAAAAATAAAATTTTTAGTTTAGCAAGGCATATATTAATTTAATATTTCTTTTTGTTATGCCTGTCATACAAATTTTATTATAGCACTTAAAATATCAATGCATAATAATAAAATATATTGTTTTTAAATGAACATAGACATAAAAATTTTATAGTTAAAAATAAATTGAGAAATTCAATTGTTTGTTGAAATTAAAAAATACAATAGCTATTCATCCAAATTTATATTTGTATTATTTTATATAACTTAAACCTATTACCCAAGTTAAATATCTCGGCCGAACACTCGACAGAAAATTTATTTGGGGTCTGCATCTCAAGGACAAACGGAAAAAGTTAAACAGCAGACTTCACCTACTCAGGCCCTTATTAAGATCCAGCATCAACATCCAAAATAAAATTATTACATACTAATGTCTCCTCCAACCCATCTGGACTTATGGCATCATACTCTGGGACCCAGCCAAAAAATCTAATATTCAAACGATTCAATCTTTCCAATCAATTTGTCTCCATATTATTGTCAAAGCTCCCAGATATGCAACGAACAAAGTACTACACGATGACCTTCAAATCAAAACCATCCACAACACAGCCACCAATTTCTACAAAAGGTTTCACGGAAAATTCCTTTCGAATCACAACCCTCTCACCTCTCAATTGGCTTCAAAAACACTTCCTGACAACCCCAAAAGACATCTGGTGCAGAGATCTTCTTAACCTATAAAATACATTTATATTACTCATAAAAATTCTAATTCATTGTAAAAGGTGACTAGCCTTCCTGTACGTTACTCAAAGCCATTTTTATATTATTTTATTATACCATATCAAATTTACTTATTGTATATAATGTACAGATTGTAAATTCTCAATAAACGCTTATATCTACAAAAAAAAAAAAACTTAACCTATTATAATTGGTATTCTTGTTGTATGTGGTCTACCATATGTTTAAAAGCTGAACCTGTGCACTTCGCTGCCCGTTAAAATGTCAATTCTATAATATGATTTGAATTTTAATTAATTTGTTATTTAATATTCGGTTTAATGGCGTTTATTGACTATTTTGCTTCTCAACAAAATTGTGCAAGCACCGTTTTAAAATGCTTTCTTATTATACACTTAATGTGTGGTACGATTATACGAACATACCATGTAAATTGCAAGCATAGATCTATCATTGTTCATGCTCTACGTTTATCCGTCAGTGAATTAGTCTAGTAATAATATTTAGTCATTCTGCTTGGCATTGCCTGTGAGACTCTTATGATTATGCAAGCAGTATATTATCAGCTAGGTAATCCACCAGTGGTGGATTGCGGTTCCCGCGAGATGTGTATGTAAGCTTATAATTTCTAACCCTTAAGTTTCAAAGTTTTATCAATTTTTTTTTTTAATACAGTGGATAAAATACAATAATGTGCCAATCGCGATTTTAATATTGTTGCCTGTTGGTAAAACAATAAAACTTAGTATAACTTGTTATGTTAGTCGATTGCTGTTATTTTGAGATTTACGGTGGATATTGACTTATTTCGCTAATTCTTTTATATGTTGTTATGATTTTGACTAAGTATAATAACAGGTCTACAACTATTATATTCAATTTTAATCAATAGCGACCTTGTAATAAACAAAAATATAGTTTATTTTCTTGCTGGACAGTGACATCATTGTTGTTATTTTTTTACATCCAGTTTCCATACTTTTCTGGTGGATTTTCCTAAAATTGTATAACTTATTAAGAACCTTCTCCTGCGACCAATAGGAGAGAATCATCAGTGCAAAATGTTACAAAAACAGGGAAAATAAATAATAATAAAATTGTTACCATGGATACAGAAAATTAAAAAAAAAATTTTTTGTGCACTTAAGAGACTATAACTCCGGAACCACATATCACACGGCGTACAAATTTCACAGAAACTATATACATATCAATCTTAATATGCCCCAAAATTGGTTTAATTATAAAATTTATTCAAAATGTACACTTCTCGTTATATATATATTGGAATACATGGAATATCATAAATACCAATAAAAATAATAATCAGAAAATATTTATTTTGTATTAAAGTATTATTTGAACTGAGAAAATGTTCAAATGAGTCGCATTATCATTTCCCCACCATCATTCTGCTAAAAAATATATGTATCAATTTTCCTTTAAAAATGTATTAAGGAATTTTAATAATGAAATTGAAATTGTTAAAATAATTATTAAAAACTTGGATTAGGATTAAGTTGAAATTGTTTAATCATTGCTGGTTTTGACTTGATGGGAATAACTCAATGTAATATCCATGATAGACAAAAAGCATACAGTAGACCACATAAAACAAGAATACCAATTTATCTAAATACAAGCATGTTCACTGATATATTTTTTTTTATTTTCATTATAATATTTGATGAAATTAGTCATATCTTAAATACCTATTTATAACTTTTTAATTTTAAAAAATATTCATAAATACTTCTGATGACAGTAAAACTTCAATAATCCATACCTCATTAGTCTGGACTTTGTTTAATCAGGACAGCCTTTTATAATACATAAATTATGCTAGTTTATGCTAGAAAGGTACTAAAAGGTGTTATTTTATACTATATGTGAGTAAATTTAATGATTATAATACAATAATCATGTACTATTTTTTAGTTTTAAAATTATTGGATAATTGTATTAAATTAAATTTTCTTAAATTTATAATATTTTGATTTTTGGTAATTTTGTTTAATCTGGACTTTCATTAATTCGGACAACCTAGAGCTCCAATTAGTCTGGATTAATGAGATTTTACTGTATTTAGTAATACTACTAAGGTAAAAAAAAAAAGAATATAGTATTTTTAAATACTTCTCTTTCAGCTATTTTTTGTTCCAATTTTGATTTAGTTTTTTTTTCAGGGACTTTCGTCTCGACTTTTTTTGTTTCTTCTTCTTCTGCATCCCAGCTATCCTAAAAATAATATAAAATAAAGATTCATTGTTACTTAAACAAAATAATTATTCTATTCAGTTCATAGGGATAATAAATTGGTGGATATTTAAAAATAATTAGATACATGGATGAGATTATAAATTGTATAAGCTGTGTGTAACAATACTACCACTATTTTTAATTTAATACTTACTGTTCTTCGTAGAAAATATACAAGATCTAATCATAACACTAATCACAAAATAATTGTTTTTAATTGGATTCCGCAGGAAATAAAATCTCAGTTATATATTCTATAATAATATAATTGCCTTTTATTTTTATACTGTATAAGTTTAATTAATAATTTTTAATATGTAACTATATCCAATACAAGCTTTGATTAAAAGTTATATACATAACAATAAACTTCTTTATTTAAAATAAATGAAAATAAAAATGTACTATGTAGTCACACGTTAAGTGAATCATTACTGTTTAATGTTTTTCAAAAATATCTAGATACTACATATAAGTAGGCACTACAAAATTGATATTGTCAGATAACAATCCAAATTTAAATCTTTACCTTATGAAAGGTATAAGTACTAAATGGGTATTTAAGTATAAAATATATTTCACGTAGATAACACAAATAAAAATAAATTGCATAAATAAAGTAAAAATTATTTCAAATTATTGTTATTTTAACTTAAGCTACACAACAAGCTTCATTTATGTAACACATTAATTTTGAGTTCTTTCTTAAAATACAAATATACAAGTATTTACAACCTAATAGTGACAATACATATCACAAAATATCTTGAATGTCAAAACAGTTAGTTTTAATACTTATTTATGTAAATACATTGTTTTAAAATTACTTAACGTTTCAAGACCAAGTACCTATGCAATAGATGTGCACTTTTATGTTCTAAAAAGAAAGAAAAATAGATCCTCATATAGTATAGTCCTTGTGGGCCGAACAATATCTTCAATTAACTTTTGAACAAGGTAGTTAAATAAAGTAGTACTATAAAATTTAGAAAAAAAAATAGTAAATTCATTTTTGATAATAGTACCTATTAGATAAACCTCACATAAATGCACCAATTTCAAATATATTAAAATATGTCAGTATTTAGTAATTATTAAAATTGTGTTACGACAGTGATCCAAAACATGGTCACGTATTAGTTTAATTAAGAGTATATCATAGTACCTTAATGTTTTCTTCTTCATCTTCACCTTCCCATTTGTTGAGCTTAGCACCGCCAACAATGTCGACAACGGGAAGGATAGGTTTAGCGGGTTCAAAATTATCAGCATCTGAATAGGGGAAAAAGACAAGGGAGTCAATTTAGTATAGATCCATTCAAGATGCTTACATCCACACTTCAATATAACTTAAAAATTGTTTATTGCATTTTTGTCACTCACCCCACTCCATGGTCACGTGTGTCCCTTAAGCTTTTATCCACTTTTAGCAAATAACCTTGGGCTTGGGCGTGATGCGTTTGTCAGAAAGGAACGATGTAGACTGATATCGACGTGAGAATTAAGAACCGTGATGCGTATTCAGCCAATGTTCCGTTGCGCCAGTCCTTAGTATTAAACATAACAAAAGTGAAAGAATTTGGTAAAAGCGTATACGTATCGCAACTCGCAACCAAACACGAATTCGCCGATTCAGTGCTTTCGCCTTTCGGTGAAATTTTATCGTTACCAACCCATGGAAAGAACTAAATATAACGCAGGTTGTGCAACGCACCAGAAACGGAGTATCCGGCCAAAGATTCACAATGGTTCTATTGCCGCACTGTTCTATGGTATTAATATCTGCACAGAATACGTAACAGATATTATATTATTATTATAAATAAATATAAATATTTAAATCACATATGAATATAAATATATATACGTATATGACACTGTAGTACTGTACTTAAATATTCAATAGGTACCATGATAATGTATCAATATGGTATGATGTATTATTTATGTGATACTCTGATACGCAACCGTGACGTAAGCATCGCGCCATTCTGTGTTTAGTTATCAGAGCCCAAAGGCCGAGCAGTATTATATTAATATATTATAGCCTATAACTATTAAAATTTACCACAAATAAATAAAATACATTTTATAGAGCAATCGGAAAACACTGAATTGTGAAAAATAAAATTAAAAACCAAAACGCAAACACAAAAAAAACTATACGAAGTATATTATATAATATGTAGGTAATGTATTACATTTTCCGCAAATAGCAGATCTTAAATTTCACATATAAGTATGATATACCTACAAAATTTATAAAAATTAATGCTCAATAAGCATATAAGATATAAGGCTGTAGTGCTATACATAACATTAATTACTTGAATAAGAATAGTCACCCATTAGTGACACTTAGCTTGGCATGTAAAACCAATTTTTACGAATTTTCAACGACAAAATAATTTAACAATTGTCTTCAAGACTTTACAAATTTAATTAAAATTCTAAATTTAAAATCTTATAAAACATTATTGTGACTATATTATTATTATTATTATTATTTTTTTTTTTTGATACTTTTTAAATAAAAAAATTAATACTACGATAATATTTATATTGTATAAGGAATGCTAGTACCTAATAAGTATTTGATGAAAATTTTAAATATTTATTTTTTCATCTTTAAGATATATTAAAAATTAAAATACAAAATAACTTTTGTCAAATACTGAGTTTGAGTGATAATTCCCTCTTTTTTTCATTATTTATTGTTTATTTTTATTTCTTGACAATTTTTAAAATCCCTAAACACTTTCCTTTTGATCCACCTCTCCTTTCACAAATTGCCAATTAAGTCTATTATTCTACTAGAATCCACCTCTAAAGCTGAAAACTAGAAAAATTTAGAATATTTTAAAAAGTGGTAACATACCTACAGATAAAAAACCATATAATTGTAAAATAACACATTATCGTCAATCAGCACTCTGTTTAGAATCTAAAAGTAATAACAGTTAGCAAATATAATACATTATATTATTAAAAAATAATAATACATGTGCATGTAGAGTTATTGAAACAATGTGGTAAGTAGTAAATTAAATATAAAATATAACTTTTGATAATACTACATTTACAGTTTTTACTTATTAAAAATTTTTAGAATTAGATCAACGACTAGTTTGTTGGAAATTTCCGTTTCCCCAATGTTGATTTTGATGTAGTTATAATAGTCTACTAATTTTTGGAGATTTTAAAGAAAAATTCAAATTAGTTATTTTTATTATTAGTAAAATAAACAAAAACATTATTAATTTGTTACTAGTAGGTATGCTAACAAAAATAAAACAATTTTGTATATATAATGTGATGATTTTTATACATTTAGTTATAATTTAAACATTTTTTATAGACTTGTCATTTACAATCAACACATGCTCCCTTTTCCGTTTCTCTCCCCCTCTTTTATTGATTTTTTGTTCAGATATTTTTCGTATTTAATTGTGTATCTGATACATCATTCATATAACATGCATACGATTGGTGCTTAAATGTGGGGTTATTTGTGGTGAGGTACGAGTTTTTATTTGTGTCCAACTATTAAACTATCCTCTCTGTAAACGGATTTGCGATGAGCTAAAATATAATAATTATGAACAATATCGAACACTGCAGTAATGTACCTGTTTTGCCTATACTTTACGCCAGGAAACACATGTTTGCTCGAAGTATTTAAAACTTTAATATTTATACTTTAAACAAGTACATTTTACTATAAGTCATTTTCCTATTGTTCCCTTCATCCCTTGTGCTCTTTCAATTTTTTTTAGATTCTGTATGATGTGATGAATGTATTGATTTTACAATGATGAATGAGTTTTTTTTTATTGTGTGTGTATGTACGGCATAACTAGTTGAAATACTGCTTCAATTTTAAACTTCGGGGGTGCTTTATGATGGAAAAGTGAATATCCTTGATGTATTATAGAGGTGAAAAGTAAACATTTTCCAACAGTTTTCAAAAAAACCGATAAAAATAAAAAAAGTTACGAAAAAACGGGAATTTTTTACGCAAAACCAGTTTTTGACCAAATCTTTTTTTTTATATGGTTGTAACTCAAAAATAAATCATTGTAAATACGTGATATTTTCACCAAATGTTTATATTAGTGTTATATATATATATTCAGTTAAATTTTCAAAATATTTTGACTTTTTTAAAGCTATTATTATTAATTTTGGGTATCCAAAAAAACTTTAGTACCAGGTTTCTCATGAGTTGTTCTCATTGTAGTTAAAAAAAAAACCAAAAATGGTTAGTCACAATTTTTTTATAAGCGTTTATAGTCCAAATTTTTAGGAAATATATCGAAATCTTGAAAATTTGTAAGTAATTTTGTAGTTGAAAAATCATAAAATTGTTTGTGTTTATATCTAAAGTTAAAAAATTCGACTCTAAGTTTTCCTTCAAATAACTATGAGAAAACTTGAAACATAATTATAGGAAAAATTTTAAGTGCGTTTGAATTTTAAATTTTTACGAAATCGTGTAACGATAACGATTTATCCTCAAACGATTTTAAATATTTGTTATTATTCAAAAAGTATAAGTCGTAGATACTTGAAAATTTCACCAGTTTTGACTGAAAAGATTGACATTTTCTTAATATAATTTAATTTTTAAAATATTTCGCTTATTTAAATGCTGTTTATAGGCATTTAAAATATTAGTTTTTCTTTAGTTTAAATAAATATCGATAAAAAATGTTTTGGTCCAGTCAAAAAAATTAAAAAATTGAAAATTTAATACAGAGTTTCTCATAAGTTGAAAGTTATTCTTATAGTGATTCAAAAAATTATAAGAATACATATAGGCACAATTTTTTTTTATTAACATTTGAAATTCAAATATTGACAAAAATTCGTAAAAATCATGGATATTTGCAAATTATTTTATAGGTATATAATTCATAAAAATGTTTGTATAAGTAGATATAAGAGTTGAAATTTTAATACATGATTTTCCATAAACTTTGCTTACAATAATTATTATAAAAGAGCTTAATTTTTGATGTATTCGGGCCATTAAAACATAAACCACCTTTTTCACCAACTACTGATTATTATATCATTATATCCTAGGCTGACAAATCATCTTCAGAATCGTTTTTCGTATACAATGATGCATTGATAATTTATAGGTATACCTATCATTGGATTCAAATTTAATACATCCATTATAGTGATCTGCTTTAAAAAAAAACTCAAATTTTAGTAAAATAAATAAATTATTGTTCCGCTTACAATTTAATAAATTACTATAATTATAATAATATTAAAATACTTATCATAAAGGTATAAAATATAATTAGTGATATGGAGCGATAAAAAGTCTCTTAGAATTGTATTTCGTATACAATAATAAACAATAATAAATTATTAACTAAATTTTCAATAACATTTTCCTTCAGTACTTGACAATTTTCAACAGCTAGGTACCAGTTTAGTATAATATATCATAAAAATAATAATACATATGTATATTATAGGTAGGTAAATCGATAACTACATAAATCAATATAGATACCTATTAAAAAATAAGCAAGATATGAATAATTAGTGTATGTTAAGATATCGCAGAAAGTTTAACGTATTAACAATATTAAAGCGTAATGAATAAAGATGATCAAATACATCTTATATTTTAGGTATAAATTCAATCTAAAATTTGCTTTAAAACAAAAATGGTTTAGAATAGTAGTGATTTGTTCATAATTAACATTTATTACAACACTTTACCACAAATTATAATACATATAGGACATAGGGACAATAATTAATATCAATATAAGTTACACTATATTATATTATTTATGAATACTCGGCATAACCCTTTTTCACCGTTAGTTATCGCTGCGGTAGATTATGGTATAGGTACAACACCTCGTAATATCATTACTCTATTAGGTGTAACCTAGTTACCAATGTCATAACAATTTATAAGATATTTTTTAGTTTTATTATTGATTAACTTAATGTTCATAATTTTTGTTTATTTAATAATAGATATATAATTGTATGGATAATATTATATTGATATATTTATAATTTATAAAATCATAAAAATTATCATGGTATAAATTATTTGTTTTTATTTTTTTAATAGTTATTATATAATATACCTATAATATGTCACAAATTAGTTTGGTAAAATCATTTTTAAAACTTATTGTATGTTTTAGGAAGGAAAAATTTCAATAAATGAACACCATCGAAATGTCATTGAAAGCTATGTAGAATTTATGGGTCACCAAACTAAACAATCTATTATTTTAATTAGAAAAACGTTTGAAGAAGTCTTTAAAACCAAGTATATATTACAATCAAATCTTAGTTAACTATAGTAAATATATTTTGTTATTATTAAAATCAAAATACTTTTTAAGTTTACTGGATGAAACTTACACAAAAGAAGAAGTGAAGAATATTTTAAACAGTTTGGAAAGAACAATGACAAATGAAATAAAATGTGAATTATCTGCATACACGAGCACTAATCTTCTAATGATGTATCAATTTTTTCAGCAAGCTGAAAAATGGCATTTAAGACTCAATGTAGATATATCTGAAATACAAAACAAGTAGGTAGATTAAATGTATACTTTTATTTTACTTATTAACTTGCTTACTTGTTTAATATAGTATTTTGTATAAATAGAGAATTATTAAAAGAGATGGAAAAAATAGAAACTAATTATAATACAATGAATCGAAAATTAGAAAAAAAGAAGCTTTTAGGAACTTCTGATAACATAACAAAAGATTTTGTTGAAGTTTTGCACAAAAGATTAGATCAGCTAGAAACTCACAATTCTAAATTGGAAGCAGATTTAAAAACATTAGAAGATAATGTAAATAAAAGATTTTATGTATAGAATAAAAAATTAATTTAAAGTGTTTAAAGTTTACAAACATATTTTAGTGTAATAAATTGAGTAATGAAAAAGAAGCATTGAAATTACTTATTAAACAAGAAGACAAACAAGAAGATTCACAAAAAAGTTTAGTTGAAACTGAAGTACAAACTCAAAATATTTTTGAGGTAGGTATCACGAAAATAAAATATTTTATTTGTATCTAATTGATCAAATATAATAATTAATGTATAATATGTACCCACTTACATTTAGGATAATAAAAACAACCACGATGAATGTAAAATAACAGTAAATCAATTAGAAAATGAATTGGCGGTGGCACAATCACAATTAACATTAACAAATTTGGTAAGTAAACTTTTTTGTATAAAATAAGTAATTGTGTGAAATTATATAGTCTATAGGCTGTTAATTATTTTAATTAATTCAATATTCTGAGCATTCACTTTAACATAACACAATTTTAAGTAAAAATTAATAATAAAAATATAAATGCATAATAATGCAAAACCAGATAAATTCAAATGTAAATGAATTAAACTAATTTATAATATTTATTATAGTAGTAAGCTGTATGAATTTTATATGATTAAAAATCGAATTCATACAACTT
This sequence comes from Aphis craccivora, assembly GCA_009835225.1. Taxonomy (NCBI): domain Eukaryota; kingdom Metazoa; phylum Arthropoda; class Insecta; order Hemiptera; family Aphididae; genus Aphis; species Aphis craccivora. The sequence continues at coordinate 11,056 of VUJU01003180.1, read as the reverse complement.
ATGATAAACGTGCTCTTAATCCCAACTCCAAACTGTTAATTGTGGTTTGTAAGTAGCCAAGCAGGTTTGTCAATTATAATATGTATGCTAAATGAGATATTTTTTTAAGGAGTTGGAGCGAAAATTTAATGATACTGCCGCATACATTAACATGAAGAATATGATTACAAAAAAAAACGAACAGGTTCGAGAACTAAGAGATCGATTGCTTATTTACGAGAAAGAAGATAACCAAGACAATGTTGTATGATTTAAATTACAATTAGTAAATAACGTAGGAAACAATAACTATAAAAAATAATATATATATTCATTTAAAAATGTTTAATTACACAGTATTCCAGTAAACTCAGTATGTTGTTGGCCCAGTGGCGTGCGGTCAGATCAAGGGGTGATAGCCCAAAAGCCAGAACTTATATAAAGTTTAATCAAGAAGAGTTATACCATTGACTACATCCAATAGATCATAGTTGTAGGCTGTACCTAATTAGTAATTACATGAATATTATATTGAGACTTTGTATTTATAATAAAATATTAATATATTTTAAAATAAATGATAAAAAATTAAGTGAAAAAATGCGTAAGTTATACTTTTTTCCATTACAAGGGAAAACATTGAATAATATATAATACACATAATATATTTGTATATGTATACCTATTTAAAATTATGATGTAAAAAAAAATAATAATATAAGATTACTATGTTAAATGTTAAAGTAATTAAATTAATCATCGGTTGTTAAAGGTAACCATTATCAAGGCCGGATTAAGGGGGGTCTAGCCGGGGCGGTAGCCCCGGGACCCTCTCAAGTACCTAAGTAAAGGGGCTCAAACAATTTTAAGCCAATACTCATTTTTGAGTGATTTAAATAAATAGATTTTCTATATTTTAAAAACTATTTTTTTATCGACAAAAATAACTATATAGTAAATACAAAAGTACTATATGGTAGAAAAGACGCATTTTACCACGAACTAATATTTATATATACATAAATCGTAGTTCATGCATTTTACTGTTATTTAATATTTTCTTTGATATCAATAATAATATCAATAGTTAATAATGTTATTTATATCTGGTAATATCATAAGACTTATAATATTTTATATGGCTGTGAGTAATACTAGTTGGCTTCAAGTAAAGCAAGAAAAAAAATTATTTGATAAAATAGTTTTTGTTTTATGTATTAACTTTTGTTAGATATTTGTTGTAAACTGTTAATAAATTTAAAATTTATTATGAAAATTTGAATTTAAACTTATGAAATATGAAGTATTTACTTTTATTATACTGAAATTAGTAGTTTTATATACATAAATTATATTATATGCCTATTAATTTTATAATTTTACAATGCAATTAACAATTTTTGAAATAGTTAGAAAAATGTATCGTTTTTGCGAGTATAGCGAACGGCTTTGTAAAGCATGTTTTTCCAAAAGGGCCCATTTGAAATTTTAGCCCCGGGGCCCAATAAGTCCTTAATCCGGCCATGACCATTACGAACATTCTGATTAAAAAAATAATAATCCAGGCTAAGTAAAAACATACCAAGTGATTATTTCGCATCGTGGACGTGATTAATCAATGGGAATATAATTATTATTCGAAATTAAATTAATAGCTATTGAAATAGGTATATTAAAGTATTATTATTAGTTATTAATTATTTCGTTCAATATCCCTACATATTACATAGAAATATAGAGTAAACAATTTTTTTTTTAATTTATGCTATGGTTATTTATGTTTGAAAGTTTGACAATTTCCACTAAAAATTTAACAGATATAAAGCGGCATCGTCCCTGACGAGTATCTGTTATAACTTGAATGACTGAAATTAAACATGACGTGTTTACGTTGTCTACCTATGCGACGATTTTTTACCCGATTATTATTATTTTTTTGATTTTAGATGTACCATCTATAGTGGTAGAATTAATTAAATCTTAAAAAGTGATTTTAAATATTCTTTATTAATTTTTCCTAAACATAAAAACTATCTGACTGTATTATAATATGTGTATAATATAATGGTATATTATGATTTGTATTTTGATAAAATTATATAAAAAATAATTTTTCCAACAATTAATATCTTAATTAAATAATTCCATAGAGTTAATAGTTAATACACGTATAATTTATAGATACCTATTACCTAGTACCTATATATTTTATATATCCCATGATAATTGAGAATCCGTGGATGATATTATGTTATGTTTGAATATTTTATAAGAATCTATGTTCAATTTCTTGTTACTAATGAACATATTATTATCTGTGATTATTTATTATAAAATATAATGATTAATAAATATAAAATGCAATATTGTCATAATTTGTAAGTTCAATCTAACTCTGTTACCAATACTTTTTTTTTTAATTGTTGCTTGATCATTTAAAATAATGGATAATCATCACGTTGATGGTGTTGGGAGATTTTCTTTGTTAGCACAAGGTGCATTAGACGAAGTTCCTTCAGATATTAATGTTGGTGTAAGAAAATCGGAAAATGAAGGTAAAAAAAAATATATAATTTTATCATGAATAGGAGATAGGTAGATATAAAGATAAGATATTTTAAGATATTATTAATTTGATTTTAGATTCACCAGTAACATTTGAAGAAGCCCAGAATGAGTCTGGTGAGTAAAATTAAATTCAAAATTTTTCTTCCATTCATTTGTTTGTGATCTAAATTAAAAACTTATTTCAATCAGATATATTTTTATGAGATAAAAATTTCTCCTTAAATATTATATAGTATCATAAAAATAATTTTGTATACAACCATAGTATACCTTCCCCATGGGCGTCCCCAAGGGGAGGCAAGGGGGGCACTTCCCCCCCTTGGAAATTGAAATAATGTTTTTTCCACAGCAATAATTGGTAAAATTCCCAATGAGAAATAAGCTTCTAAAAATAGGTCTACCTATATATTTAGATTAAAAAAATGTTTGCCCCCCACCTAGAAAATTGTCTGGGGACGCCCATGACCTTCCCATTCATTTTAATATTCTATTAGGTATGCTAGATTTAGTTAAGGGATAGGCGCAGTCCACTGTGTATTAAAAATGTTATCACTCTGACCTCTATTATATACAAAAGTATTTTTCCTCTTGTAGGTATAATAATTAATTATAAATTTATAAACATTTTAACTATTCCTAACATGTGTATACCTACTTATAGGAACTGGAAAATATCAAATATTGTTATTGATAGTATGTGGTTTAGTAAATATGTCTTGTGCTATATCGTCCACAGCTGTATCATTTATTTCACCTGCTGCTGAAGTAGATTTTGATTTAAATTCAACTACCAAAGGAGTATTAAATGGAGCTCCATTCCTCGGTAAGTATCTTACAGAGTGTATGGTTGTAATATGTAATATACAGGATGACGGATGTGTATTAAGGTCAATGTCAGTCGAGTGCTTCGTTTAGATCATTGGAAAATTAAGTAAATAAGAAGAGGGGACTAATTAATCATAAAAAAGAACACAAAAAAAATAATGTCTTATAATATTGAACGAATATAAATAATATTTAAAATATAATCATTTTTATGGGTCAAAATTGTTTGAGAGCCTTAAGTAATGCTTAATTTTCTTGTTGGTTAATCCGGTTCTGATAATACTTCTCCATATTTTTTTTATTTTTTAACCAACTTTAGCTAATCAGCACTTTACCATAGATAAATACTTTCAAACCACCTCTGCATAAAATTAACGATTACAGGATTTTAGATCGAAATTTTATCATTATTCTCTATATTGCTATAGTAAATACAAATTAATTATTTATAATACTTAATTGACAAATTGCATTGTATTCGTGTCTATAAATTTAACGTTATTAATAATTTAAAATATGTAACTCTACAAAATTAAACTAGATACATACATTATTATCAATATATATTTTTGATTTTAACATTTTTTTTTTAGGAATGGTATTAGGAGCATATTTCTGGGGTATTTGTGGTGACATAAAAGGAAGACGAACCGTTATCTTGGGATCAATGGGAATGGATACCTTATTTACTATACTTTCATCTTTAGTACAACATGTTGAATTGTTTTTTTTAATTAGAGTAGGGAATGGATTTGCGTAAGTTATAAAATATTCATATATAAAATTATGTGTTTGTATAAAGATATTATCATTGATATAATAAATGTAATTATTTCAAGTGAATTTTTAATTCAAATTATAAAAATTAAATTGTTTGAGTTTTATCTGAAATTATATAATATATTAACTAACATACAAAAATCAAAATATAAGAAACATTTTGCCTTTTCTTAAAATCAACGTCTTGAAATTTTACTATTTTGTTATAGGTACCTACCTTCATCAAATTGTATTATTGAATACAATTATTTGATATTTTGTTCCTATATAATTCTATTTAAATGTATATATATATAGTATTTTTATAAAAATATTAATTTCAGCATTATTGGTGCTTCTTGTATGGTTTATGTGTACTTTGGCGAATTTTTAACACCTTCAAAAAGAGACAGTTATCTACTTTTTCTTGAATTATTTTGGGCTTTTGGAATGATGGTTGCACCTGGTTTGTATAATATATACCTTATTCTTACCGTTGTTTACATTAAAAATTTAAATACTGTTGAAGTTTTAAAAAAATATTAATTTTTGTTACCTATGTTATTATTAGGTATATATAATAATTTCTTTTTTAATTCTATTGCATACATAAAATAACATAAATAGGTACCTACATAATATGATTATAAATATGATTTTCTAAATAAAAAAACAAAAGTATTTATAAATGTTTAAAAAAAATGTGGATTTAAATATTTGTACAGTTTACTATATATTTTTAATAGACTAACTTCTATATCTTTGAAATACAACAATAACTTTGTTCAACATTTTGTAAATATTATTATTAATGAAAACATTTTTGTAATAATTAATAATTATACTTTTATACACATATAGGTATGTCGTATACTCGTATGTAATTCAGTAATTAGTCAGTAATTGTATTCTATTAAAAAATAATAACAAAATATCCGATAATATGTTGTCCGTCAAATAATAAAATAAAAATAATATACGAGTTATTCTTCAAAAGATATTTTATCTGGACACCATTTTAACTTTTGAGTGTACCAGCTATTACTTATTATTTGCGAATATAAAATGCATAAATCATAAACATTATTAAAATATGTTATTCTTTTTGAATATATACCTAATTAATTTTAAATAAACAAAATTAAACAAGCTGTAGCCTGTAGATATACCTATATATTTAACCTAAACTTTAACTACCTATATGTTTATTATTTGTTTCAGGCTTAGCTATGGTGATAATTCCGAGCAATATTGTTTTCTTTTCATCTATATATTTCAAATTTAATGCTTGGAGATTTTTTATACTTTTAACGTCAATACCAAGTTTAATTTCATTCATATGGATTTATCAATATCCAGAAACTCCACGGTTCTTAATGTTTCGAGGTTATTTAATTAAATCTAGAGATGTTCTTGAACAAATTTATTTAGTAAATAACAAATATACAACTGTACCGTATTCGGTAAATATTATTTAATAATTTTAATTTTAGTAATTAAGAATATAATATGTATTATTATGAGTGAATACTAAATATCCAATGTCATAAAAATTGTTTTAAAATATGAAATAGTTATAAAAAATAAGTTGATTCTCCGACAGAAAGCTTTTTGTATGTATAGGTTGCAAGACTTATAAAGAATTTTGTATTAAATTATCAAATTTTAGGTATAAACAGAACATTTTTTTTTTATGAATTTTTAACCATAAAATAAAATGTGATTTTTATGATTTTTTCAAAAATTGCTTAAAAAAAATATTATGGTTGAAAATTATCTGTACTTTTTAGTTGGGTAGATACCTAATGATTAATGAATAAATTATTGGGAACTTAATATTAAAATTTCAAGTATTTTTACCCAAAGATAAATTTTTTATCGACATTTAAAGAAAAAAATAGAAATTTCTATTGTCTTTGAATAGCTATAAAAGATTCAGAAAATTTTAACTTATAAAATATTTTGTGAAAATTACACGCATATACAGGTACGTATACAAGGGGGAGGTTCACCCCCCCCGAAAATTAATAGTTGTGAAGTTTATTTGTATCATCATTCATCGATAAATATTGATTATTGTAAATGTTTTTATGAACGTTTTTTTTTAAAACTTTTTGTGTACGTGCCTGCGCATATATTATTTACGAGATGATTCTATCGTGAATAACTCATCATTTCATAAACTACGAGTATTAAAATTTTTGAAAATATTTCTTTTATATGATTTAAAATTGAAATAATAAAAAAAATATAAAATTTTTTATTGATATAATTCTTAATTTTTTTTAATGTTAACATGATATAATTAATAAATAATAATAAATAAATATTAATAATTAATTTATATTTTTAATTCAATGTTCTAAAGCAGAATAGTTTGTAATGTTTTTAGAGTACTTTGATAAATAAAAATCGAAATTCGGATGAGTATAGTTTATGAGTTACAACTATTTAAGGTGTTGGTGAACGGAGTGTCCAGGGGCGTGCTCACGAGGGGGATGAGGGTGTCATATCCCCCCCATAAACTATTTTTCTTATGCATTTATACATTTTGTGTCTATAACAATCAACAAAACAAAATACAGTTCATCCACTCATCCCCTCCCTTTGGAAAAAGCTGAGCACGCCCCTGGGAGTGTCCAACATTTTGAGGGATATCTCCGTACCATCTACTTCGTTTGGCGTTCACCTAACACTTTAAATACTTAATATTCAAAAATAACTCGTCCTAATTTCGATTTATATTTTATTTGTATCGAAATATTCTGAAAATTATTCTGCTTTAGAATATGAAATTATAAGTGATGACAGATAAATAGGTAACACTAGTTTAACTGATACCCTCCACTTGTATCTCTCATATTTTCGACGTGCTATAATCATCAGTTATAAAATTTATACTGCAGATAAAAAAGGCACGGTAGGTCGTAGGACGTAGGTACCTATTTATTGAGCCTATATATTATACCATTAATTTCTTACTTGAAGGATTTACCAAACATTATTCTTAATCATTTTAATCCGAGTGGCGGGAAAATACACTGGCAACTGGCTGAAGGGCATTAACTATACTCAGTTCAAAATAAGAAACGTATTAGGCGGCTGATTATTGCGCAAGGACCCAGGGGCGGCTCCAGAGACTTGGTTGGGGGGAGCCATTTTTATATATATATATATTTATATATTTTTATATTATTAATATAATATTAATGCCTATTCTTTTTTCTATATAATTATTTATTTACAAATATTATAAAATAATATTATTATTACCTAGGTATTTTACAAATTTAACTTTTTAAATATGTTACTTAAAATACCTACTTGATTAGATTATGAATATAAATAGATAAATAACACTTTTTTAATATTTATTAATACATTTGAATCATTCAACTAAAGGTACAAATTTTCACTCAAACCCATTCAGCAATTTGGTTTGATGCAGGATTTATTGGAGGCATCCCATTCATAAAAAATGTTAAAAGAAGATTAACTGTCCTAAAAAATGGTCATAAAACATTATTCTCTAAATATTTCAGAAATATCATTGTGGCTTGTACTATAGAATTTTGTTTAATGGCATCGTAAGTAGTAAAACCTACAAACTACCTACAAACATTTCGTTGATGAAATGTTACTGATTATATAAATAAATAATAAAAATCATGAACAAAATTAATCAAAAAATTAATTGTTTTACTTATGTAGGTATATGTTTATTTATAATTTAATATTAACTAAATAAAATGTACCTAATATAGATTACACAAATTGAAAATATCTCTATTATAAATCTAAAATCTAAAATGAATTAAACTTAAGTCAAAATAACTTACAACTGTTTTTAGAATAAATCTATCTCCAACAAAAAACCAAACGTTGAAAAAAAGCCAAGTTCCAAACTCCCTTTCAAAAATGTAGGACAATCAAAGTAGTGAAATTTACATTGTGGCCAAGTCTGCTATTTAATTGATAACATAACATCACTGCACTCCTAGTTCTTACATTAAAGAGCAACACTCCTCATTTATTTTATATTGTTTAACACTTCGCTAGTTTCTGAATGAGGAGTAAATTAAACTTGGCTGCAATATAGATACCACTTCTATGGTTCTCTGTCTTTTTGAGAAGAAATCTAAACCTTTTTCTTTTTTCTGTAACCTACCCATTTCCCATGTAATTCATAAGTATATTTTTATGAATATATATATTTTTTTATATTTTCATTTTTTTGTATTTTTTTAGTTTATTTGATAATGATGTTAACTAGCCAAGTGTTAAACAATAAAAATAAAAGAGGAGTGTTGCTCTTTAATGTAGGAGACAGGAGTGCAGTGATGTTATGTTATCAATTAAAAAATAGCAGATTTGGCCATAAAAATATAGATTTCATTACTTTGATTGGCCGACATTTTTGGGAGGGAGTTTGGAACTTGGCCTTTTTTCAACGTTTGTTATTTTTTGTTGGAGATATCATTTATTTTTGAGGGTTTTTTTAATTTTTTAATTTATTTTAGTTTTTTTATTATTTTAATTTTTTCATTATTAACATAATAATGTTTTATAAATATATTTATAATATATACCTATGTATATATAAGTCAACTACAAACAATGTTTTATTAACATATTGTAACGTTGTTTTAAAGAAAACGTTTATGCGTGCTAAGCGCGCCACTTCATACCTTTAGAAATACACTCTAAAGCGGCATTAATTTTGAAAAAATTTTAATCTTTAGATTTTTCCCTTTAGTACACTATAAAACTTATCTTTGTGTCAAATTTCATGTTTCTATCTATACGGGACGTGTCTCATAATTTTGATGATGAGTGAGTGAATCAGTAACAAAATTGCAAATTTTGGAATCCTCCCATTTTGAAATGGCACAATATTAAGTGTTCATTTTCATACAGCGTCCTAAGCTACTCAATATTAATCTGTGTTTTAAATTTCAAAAGTTTATCTTAAAAGGAAACAGAGATATATGGGTTAGAAAAACTGGGAGAATTGGTTCGTGTAAAGATACACTGACATTGCTAGAACTTGGCCTGGCACACTGCCGTGCGCTCAGATAATATTACTTTCAAATTATACATACTTTTAGCATAAATTACTCACCTAATATACAAGGTATGTAACATGTAATTTGAAAATTATTTCTTATTTTTTTTATTTGTTACAGATATATTACTATTCTTGTATGGGTACCTGAATTATTTTCTAGATACTCCAATTATAAACAACAAAATACAGATGGAGTAAATTTATGTATTGCTTCAGAATGGCATTTAGTAAATTATTCTATGTTTGCTGGACAAACAGTTTCAGGCAATGCTTATTTAGCTGCTTTACTTGTGGCATGTTCATCAATACCTCTAGTTCTACTTACTGGGATCATAATTAAATATTGCAACAAAAAAATATTGCTATGTATGTATAATGTATTTAGTTTTATAGAAATATAATTTAAATTAAGTAGGTAGGTACCTAGGTAGGTAGTAACACATAGAATGGTGGTTAGTTTACTGGGTTAAGATTTTATATTATTATTAAAAAAATGATTGGTATATGGATTTTAGTGTTAAGATTGATACAGTTTTTATTAGTTTTATTGTTTATGTAATGGATTATCCATTAAAAAAAAATCCCAACCCTCAATGGATAGGTTCTAAACACATAATTGTATCATCTATTTATATTACTTAAAAAATAAGTTTTCATCTAATTTGTTGTTATACAAAGTTTAAAATGATAATATTTTCTTAGCTATTACTTGTGGAGTTCCAGTTGTGTTTGCATTATTGGTTACAATAACCCATAATGATCTACAAGCAGAACTAATGTGTTGTTTTTTTGAAGGATTTACTTCATTAACAGAACCGATTATATTTTGTACTATTGTTGAACTATTTCCAAGTAATGTGAGGTAATAGTTAAAATATGTATACTATGTTAGGTTAATCATATATTATTAATTGTTACTTTTATCTAGGGGAGTGGCATTCTCAATGATTGTGATGACTGGTCGATTAGGTGCTATATTTGGAATAATTGTTTTCGGCATATTGATTGATATAAGCTGTATTATGACATTTTATGCCTTAGCTTTATTACTACTAAGTAAGTACCACAATCTAAGTATGTAATTATAACATTTTTTTTTGGAATTTATTAAAATAACTTAATTGCCGGTTAATGAATTAGTTATATAATTCATTTTTATAGATTATTATAAATATAGTTTTCATAGTATAAACTTGGAAATATGTAACAACGAATTAAATTTTAAAACTCACTTTTTAGATTCTGAGCGGAGCGATGTATGTAATGATTTTACAATGTTGTGTGTTTTTTTTTTTTTGTGTCTATGTACACAAGAAAGTGTCGAAATAATGTTTCAATTTCAAACTTTGGGGGTGGTTTCTGATAGCAAAATGAATCTAGTTGGTGTATTGGGGAGGTCATTTGAATTTCCCAATAGTTTTTAAAAGCGCCGGGAAAAACCAAAAAAAATTAAGGAAAAACGGGAATTTTTACGCAAAACCAGTTTTCGACCAAATCGATTTTTTTATATGGTTGTATTTCAAAAACTAATCACTGTAAATTCTTGAAATTTTCACCAAATGTTCATGTCAGTGTTATCTATATACAGTTAAATTTTCAAAAAATTTTGACCTTTTTTTGAGTTATTTATAGACCACTGAATTTTTTGATTTTTTTGAGAAATTTTTTTGAAATGTCGATAAAAAAATTTTGGATGACCAAAAAGTTTTGAAAATTTAATACAAGGTTCCTTATGAGTTGTTCTTATTGAAGCTATAAAAAATTAAAAATCGTTAGTCACAATTTTTTTTTATAAGCGTTTATAGTTCAAATTTTTACGAAATCTGTCGAAAACGCGAAAATTTGCAAGTAATTTTG
>VUJU01003179.1:0-28560 GCA_009835225.1 Aphis craccivora | reverse complement strand
TTTTTTTTTTCATACAAAATGTACAATTTTATATTATTTTAATCCATAGGACTGAAATGAAAGTAATCCATTACAGACCCCAAAATCAAGAAAGTATTACCGTTCTCTTGGTGAAACGTAAGCAATGTACACCCACAGTGCAAAGTTCGTTGCAGTTTATTATTAATACTTCAAAGAGAATATTATGATACTTGGGATCACTTTTTTTTCATTGTAGAAAACGCGTGGGCATCGGCGTAACTTGGACTTAGTAGTTATAGAGGCTAAAGTCCTAAAATATCAAAGTTCAAAATAAGCCATAGAATCAAAAGGTCTCACTTTGTCATTGATAAATAATTCTTAAAAGTCAAATAACAATAAAATAAGTATATAGTTTCTATTGTAGATTATTTATGCAAAATATAGAATAATCTTAGACCATTTAATGCATTTATTTATTATAATATACCTACATTGAAATCATTGAACACATGACAAGTTGGGTTTAGAAGCTAACGACGTATATCGACGAATTAATAAGCCCCTAGTTGTTCCGACGCTAGTTGTTTGTATTTATAAAAAAATATTGACATTTTATTAGCAGCATCCGGTCGGATGGCGAATATGTGTTTCTCTCCTCCAACCTTGCCACTAAACTACTTAATTTTATCTGTTACGTTCCGTTATGAATGTTATGATCAATTTTGAATGTGAGTAGTAAATTATTATTAATTTTTATTAGGTTTATTATTAAAATTACGAGCGATAATACTGTTAATAGTAACTTATGTGTTCAGTTGACGGACTAATCAAATACAAAATAATAAATTTAATTAAAAATAAAATTATTTTTTCCATCTCCATTTATAATGACGTCTAGTCGTTCTGTTTTGCACATTTATGATATGTGTATAATGTATATAGGCGAATATCGATTTATTATAATTGTATTCAAATTCAAGGCACTGTTTAGAATAATCGTTAAAAAAAGTAATAGACATTTTACGTTTTGTATTCACTTTCATAGGATTGCATTCAAATTTCTAAGAAAAGCACAGACCATAATTTTCTTGAGTATAATGTTCAAATTGAAAAAATGTTTACTATTTTATATTATCTTTTTAACAACTTTTTACCTTTCTAAATGTGGTCACGAGTAGCAGACGTAGGTATACTTTCTCAGTTTTTACATTAAATTTAAAACATTATATACCTTTGTAGTTTGTAGTTTTTCTCGTTAATTATTTATTAAATCATTTCGTTTTTTAAATTTCCGTAAAAAAAAATAATTTGACGTGTTGGTATAAGCATAATATTTATTCCACATCACGAGTGTCGAGTACCAATATAATCATATTATAATAAAGTTTTTCTAGAGAATAGATAGATTTAATTTATTTTGTGATTCTATAGTATAGAATTATACTATATTAAAATTAAAGAAAATTAAAAAAAAAATAAGAATTTTATCTTATTATGTTAGCAATTTTTCTGTCAGCTATTTTCAAATATAAACTTTACGATATTACTATATATTACTATATTTTATCGATATTACTCTTGTAAAAAGAGCGTACAGGTATACCTAATATGTACAATTTATATGTACCTCAATCTGTAATTTTTTTTATTAGATAATAAAAGATATGAAAACAAGTCCAAAATGTACTTATATATATTGTACCTACACTACTATGTACTATGTAGTATATATAAAAAAATTATATTATTAGATTAAGATTGAGATTATTCGTACTTTTATGATTGGTAGCCCGCTTGAAAATAATTGTTTACCTTTGTGGCCCGTCGAGGAAAAAAGGTTGGGCATCACTTTTCTATACTGTTTTTATTTTTTTATGCACTCCCGCCTATGTAATTCAATGTTGAATGTTAATGGTCTCCAATTAATATGAATTTATGTTTTGCAATTTATATAGTATTATACAATTAATAGATTATAAAACATGTTGATATTATATTATACATTTATACACTGCGAAATATTCACAAGGTGAATATTCAGAAATTAAATTAAATATATTCATTTTAAGAAACGTGGGAAATGATCAATAATATAAACAGAATATTATAACTTATGGCCTACTTTGTAGGTTTTAAACTGAGTATATTTTCATTGTGTTTTATTAAAATTTTACATGTTATAATTTTTTCACTTTATTGTCACTTGGTTGATTCAATAGGTAATCAATATAGAAATGAAAAAGTACATTTTTTGCAATTATTTATTTATTTATTATTTATTAAAGTTAATATACTCCTCTGAATTATTTAACTAGGCAGGTACTTTGTACAATTTAAGTATTTATTATGGTTAAAATATCTACACAAAGCAAATAAAAAATAAATAAATAAATATTAAAATGATGATTGATTTAATGTACTATGTAGACAGTTCGTTGCTATTAAGTGTACAATATTGTCTTCATGTGGACACTGAAAACTGTACTATACTTATAGTTTGGGACCCCTTTATGGTGTTTTGAAAACAAATTCCAATACAATGCTGAGTAAATATAGTGATTGAGAAAAAAATTGGAAAATGAATATATACCGAGTTTGACATGTAATAAATAAATCGGAAATAACCATTTTCTTGTCAAAACCGCCGTCACGTTTATACTTTATATTAAACCATTTTATGCGACAACACAAGAAAAACTTGTTGATGTTCACTGTTCAGTGTTGCTGCAAAGACCCATCTCATTCGAAGTTGACTCTTTCACTAAAATGTCTATTTCGCTTAAAAAAGATAAATTACATTCCGATTTATTTTATACAATTTATCAACACACATAGGCTGTTAAAGAACGATACTTTTCTGTCTTATATATAGCTGTTTTAACAATGAAATTGAATTTATTTCAATCTATTTCAGGTCGAGAAACAGACGTGATCGGTTCAATTTTCGCGTTTAAAAAAAATATTTTCTCAGGTGCATAATAATAAGTTATGTATAAATGTATAATATGTTTTAACCTGTGTGTGACTTATTCTTAGTGTTATTCATATAAATAATTGGATCATATAATTAAAAAAAAAAAATCTGAAATCAGACGGCGAATTAGTCGACATTTTAAAATTGGTAAATTTTAAATCAGAATGCTTAATTTACAAGAGCTTTCCGAGTATATAAATCACACATGGTACGTCATAATATTAGTTATATATTACATAACGCAGTTTGTTCATGAACAGAGTAACCCCGATATCGTTTTTCCAATGCGATGACGTGACGCTTCCAAATTGAAAATAAACATTAAACAACAAACAACCCTCCTTCGATTATTATCGAAAATAGCACAGAACATAAAATATTATATTGTATGCCGCATCGTTATTTTCTACGTTGTAATTGATTGTCGACACTTCACAGTTATACTTATAAATACAGCTGGTCCCGTGTGTGTCCACTAAAATATTAAGTACAGTTCTATAGGATAATTTAATGTTCGCACCAAAACTAAACAAATTTTTTATTACCTATTTTTTGATCGTCCTGTATAGTATATACCAATAGGCTAAAATAATGTTTTATAAAATATAAAATATATTATTTTACTCTTTATTTTTTTTTTTAAATATTATTATAGTGTGTAAATCGTTATGAGTAGACCAGAGGTTTTACATTTTTTCGCACACCACTTAAAATGATTTATGTTGATCAGACCATTATTGCTAATCACTAATACAATATTATTCAGAATGATAAATCGTCAAAATATCATAATAATTTCTAATGCGCCTGTATTTTAATTTATTTTCCATGCTATTTCGTGGTTTGAATAGTACCATCAAAGGTAGGTTAAGTACTCTTGCAAACCCACGAAAAAACCACGGTTTGAGAACTTCGCTGATGTAGAAAATACAATATGTTACAGGTTTTAAAACTTTAAATACTAAATACTTAAATAGTAAATATTACATTAAAGTAAGAAGTTGTATCATTGTATAACAATTCAAAATGTTATTATTTTATATTTTTTGATTCCACTCCCCTAACCGACCATTCCTGAATTCTAATCAAATTTGATTTCCGGGTACTAGAAAAACGAATGTTATAATGTTTTCCACATTGTAGGTATTAACCATAATAACGTTTTTCCAATAAAATCTTGCACGTCACAATTTCACGAGCTTAAGATTTAAATTAATTTCAGGTAGTCACTTCGTCGCAGTGGCGTACACGTAAAAACGTAATTCTTCAAAATATGCGTACTACGCGAGTATATCACAATATTTCAACTTCCAAGACTCAATATAATCGTATTTATATCATTATCTATATAGTTTGAATATAACGACGAATGCTAGTTTCATTCGGAGTGATCGTATTACAGTGGTCGTACTCGCTGCGCTTTTACGATAAACCCGGTTCAATATCATTATTATTATTATTTATATCATTAAAATGGTTTTTTATTTGACAGTTAGTACTACTCAGTAATATATTTCGAATGTCGATAGTGTACAATATCGTATTGACATTACATTAATCAGATTTCTAACAAAGAATGGATAATATTGTGAAACGGATCTAATGGGTTTTAGAGTTGTATGGTTTTATACATAAATAAACGTATTCGAAATTCGAATCGAATACAATAAACGAAAACTATGAACTATTATTAGAAGACGACGAAAATCTGCATCGAATAATTGTTATTAAATTTAACCTTGTTTTGAATAAATAATATTTCTAAACACATTGTGCATAGTGCATAATATTACATTTCCGGTTAAATGATGTCTTTAAATGTTTGCGAAAAACACAATAGCTCGGCTGAGTAGAGAAGTACCTACCTCCGTCCTTACTCAACCACACACTATTCGAATTCTGCGAAATCAAAATGCAAATCATTCAGTTTTCTCTTCGAAGAAAAACCTATACAATTTACCACTCGATTGAAATTATAAATGCACAGTCGATTTCAATCTCGATTTAAGATATCGCTGTATTGGTTTACTTTTGATCGTTTTTTAGTCGAAAATTTAGTGTGAATGTTATTACTAGTATTAATGCTACGTTTACTAGTGTTAAACCTATTATTACATGAGCAACATTATACTACTACAAATATTTTAAGATATTATCATTGATTATAAATTCTATACTTCTATAGTATATTAGTATATTTTATTACAATTATACATCATCTGTATTTTGTACACCGAATCGGTGGAGTGCTGAATAATTTTTAAACTTAAGACAAGGCAAAAAAATATTTTTGTTCGACACACCATAGATACTCACGTCTCACATAATAGTGTTATAAGTTTATCATACTATAAATACATTCACGTTTCCGTTTATTTTTCTGTTTTCGAGTTTAGAAGATTCGGAAAGATACCGAGGGATTTATTGTCATCACTGGAAAAATTTCGGAAAAATAACGCCATGATTAACTTCACAGTGATTAGGTAAAGTTCTGTTCGTTGAAAGTTCTTTTACCTATATTATTATGATCATCGCATGCGATGTAAAGGGAGACGGAAACCATCTAAAATGCGCTAAGTACCTTAAGTGAAAATATGTATTCGTCACGGTTGGAGATTTTCGGGTGATTGATATTTACGTGGTGAACACTTTGGAATGTGGCGATGGTGGTTGGTAAGGGTGTTGGACCAAAGAGAGAAGGTTAAAATGTACAAATGTCGTAAGATTTTCGGTAGCTTAGTTCGGAATAAAAACTTACTTAACGCCGCAGTGTTGTTGACTGCCGTTGTTTTCTGAAATAAAGATACAACTTGCAAAAACTTTTTACCGGTGGTCTCGTGGGACGAATTCTATTGAGAAATTACGATCCTTGAATCGGTGACATAGTGAGAACATCCAAAATCGAGCTCTGCCTTTTATTTTTTTTATCTCTTGAATTGAGAATTTCCTGGGATGTTTATTTTTCTTTATTAAAAATGCAATTTAGAATACCTGTAGCTAGAAAGTCTTGGACGCTAATTCTCTAAAAGTGTCATAAAATGTTTTTCTTATTCGTATGTGACTATATAAGTACCTGTGTATATAAATATATATTTATTTATTATAAAATATTCAAACTATTATTTAAGTATTACTAGAGATTGGTAGTATAATTTTTAGGTAGCTATTAAAATAATAAAAAATTCGAATGGCCCAAATCAATCAAAGTAAAAATAGGTTTGGCATATATTTTAATCCTGTTTATCAAAAACTACAGTGAAATTCCAAATAGTAATTTAAAGTCGGAAAACCCAAGGTTTCTTCTCATAAAAAAAACTGTTAAATCCTATTTATAATTAAGTACAAAATATTATAAAATACCTAATATCATCTAGTAACTTATATCACTTATATGGAAAATTGTCAAATTATTTTTATCAAAACAAAAATCTTCAAGTCTACCCTCTGTACCCTATGTTAGTGAGACCACATATTTTCTCTATTCAAGACACTATTTCAATATTTTTAATAAAAATTTTACGTGTGTTTGATATTATTATATTAATATTAATATTTAATAATAAAATAACATTTGAATAAATACTCTTTTAGTATTTTTGATAAAACATATTGCACATAATGTTTTAATTGTAATAATAATCTATAATTGAATATTGACAATAATTCTCACATTTTTAAACTAAAACTTTGGGTCGTATAGATAATGAAATAATTATTGTTAAACGATATTAAATAGATCTCGTAGACGCCATCTCACTTACACTGTAAGAATACACGAGTATTTCTATCTATATAGTATAATATAATATAGTCATTATATCTTCTGATCTTCATCATCTGACAAACGCGAAATTCACTATAACATTTGTTGTGGTAAGTCTCTCGTCCGCGATACGCGTTACCGTGAACGCTATTATGTGGTATATGAGTATTTCGTTATAAGTGTTATAAGTTATAAGTATTGCATTACCAACGTATATTGATATGTTTACGTCACACTAAAAACCGTTTAAATCGCATGACGTCTTTTGTAGATATCTCATTTTACGAGTGCGACGAAATACATTTAAATTATCCCGCGCCCCCTCACTGCAGCCCGTAAGCATTTTTAAACTCAATTTTCTATTTACAATACGCGCGTGTGTGCCCGACACATACAACCCACAACTATATATTCGTCTCAAATCGTATCAGCTATCGTTACGTTGACCGAAATATAATAAACATGTTATAACATGTTATAATATTTTATAACATTGTAAAAAGATACCGAAAATTAAATATAAAATGTTTACTACGTATATTTATCAATGATTATAATATTATATCGTACACGTCTTGTTGTCCTTACCTAATTATCATTATTTTTATTCGCACCAAAAATGACGCATTTCTACAGTATCCCCGGGGTGTTTAACGTTTGTGTTAAACTGCACGTGGCTAAAATTACCGTTCTAAGAGTACATGCCGTCATAACTCGTGAACGTTAAATCATAATATATTATACATATAATTAATATTAATATTTTTGTAGACATTGTGTTTTAAAATACACTCATAGAATCCATTTAACTTTTTTTTTTTTTTTTTAATTATTATTAAGTCCTTGTTCCAACCGCGGTTTAAATAAAATTACTTAACTAAATATAATTGAATTATTAGGTACTATCTCGACAGTTACTAAATAATTATCTTTATTGTAAATTTTCATTCTTAGGATATATCTCATTATAATATGATACAATAATAATAATTGTTCGTATAATTTGCTATTCCTTCGGCTTCATTGGAAACCTAGGAATAAAACTAAAATTATCTTATCGACTATCGTATATAATATTATAAAACATTACGATTGAATATATTTATTTTACGAACAAGTAAAGATACAATTCATTATTTGATTTGTTGTTGTTTTTTTTTTTTTTACCAGATAATCACTGATTAGATGGTGTATCGGGAATAGCTTTTTTTTTTCTGGTAATTTTCTAAAAATATCACTTAATATTATAGTACCCTGTAGATAAAAATAAATGATAAAAGTGGATTATATTATATCGTTTTCTGTGGAGTTTCGTTATTTTAAAGACTAAAATCCCAATTACTTTTTATTTTTGTCTAGTTATTGGTTATAAATAATGAAAATTATACCATATTATATGTATAGAGTATTCAGTATCGGAGAATATTTCAAATATCTACGATTATTTATTTTTGAGTCACAATAAAAAGATTTTGTCGTACTTATACTGTTTTATTTTAAATATTTGGAAATTGGAATTTTACTTTTGAACCTACCCATCAATAACTAACTAGATAAAAATTATATAGGTACCAGAAACCACTTTCAAAGTTGAAAATTGAAGCATTCTTACTACTCCAAAAGGTGATGATAAACACACAAATAAAAAAACATTGTAAAATCAATACTTTGCTGTTTTAAAAAATTAAAATACAAACAATTTTATTACATCACCTGGGACTTAACTCGAGTAACGAATAATGAAATAAATGCATTAATGCATAAATGTACTGTACATATTTATTTAATTTTCGAGTACCTATATTTTGCCAATTTGTAGTCGTGATTATTTTGAAATATCTATATATAATATTATATACCTACTATATACAGGTTTTTATTTTTGCTCTCTGCCAGATTTATTTTTATGATTTTAGAATAAAGAGTGGCTATTCAGTATTCATCCACGAAATTGTGAACATTATATTCGTATTTCGTATATAGTTATGCCTTATGCACTTTTAAAGCAGCATTTGTTCAATATTATATAATTATTTTTTAAATATTTTACATTAAACGACTAGCGATTAAAGATAACATATCGATAACATAATATTATAATTTATAACAAACAATAATATTATATTGTTAAACTGTTCATACTCGTACAACTATGAATAACCGTTAAATCTTTTTTCTACCGTGATTCGTAAGTATAACTCGTATAGTCGTATGAGTGCATAACAGATTATGTGATGACGTCAGTAGACCGATAGAACGAACTTTTAGTAGTTCAGCTGAATACTTTGTTTAAAGTTTTAATTCTTAACGTAGTATTTCAAAATGGGCTTAAACAAATTCGGGGGAAAAAGAAAAAGTAAACTATCAAAAAGTACTTAGGTATGTCAAATCAAATTTTCAGTCACTAAAAATGTTGACTAGACCAACTTGGTTTCCCAGTTTGAAACGTTCAAAAATAATAATATATTATATATGGTCGGTATGAAATCTCGCTCAATGCGAAATGAACTAAAAATATATTATAATATGTAGAAAAACAACAATTAATATGATAATACTGTTATAGCGATATGCATGGTATTGTATATTTTAATCTTATTTTGACGGTGCCGTTAAAATAATATATTATACAAAAATATTATTTCTATTCAGAAATGACACTTAAAACCATCTGTATTTGAAACAGACGAGATGTTTTTTTTTGTGTTGTTTGATGAACAATATTTTGAATTTTTCATTGTTGAATATTTGCTTTTAAGTCATTGTTTTATTGTTCTCGTCGGTTATTGACTCTATATTATAATATAAGTCGATTAGTAGATACTAGTAATAAGTTCAAATAAATTGAAAATCAATTTCCGCGTATTGTTAAATATATAGTCAGTGTATCACAAAAAATATCGTGCTTGTCCAATAACTCATGTTTATGTTTTAAGCTGTTTACACATGAAGCGGATCGTTCGCCCTCGGACGGTAACCGCCTACAAATAATTATTAAACACGGAATATTCAATTGGCATGTTTATACGGGAAAAACCGGGACTCCGATCCTCGCAGATGACCGCCAGCGACCGTTCACGTCCAATTTTCAGGCCGTCGACCGCTTCCACTAGCTATAATAATAATTACATTGTGTATTTTTAATATTCATATTCGCACGGTTTGTCCACCGACCGCCGGAGATTTTTTATAGCGAAAGGTATATGAATATTCAGCTTATGTGTAAACAATATTTTTCTATTTTAACGGATTTCGAGTATATATTTTAAATATTATAAATGCTATCTTCGTTTAATGTTTATTCATCTGTGATCGATATTTAGGTACTCATAATTTCGCGTCTAAAAATATATAATTAATTTCACCAAGTCGAATGATCGAACGCTCGAAATTAAACATGCGCGATTCGTCGCTACCGAACGCGCGTCTCATTTATGTGTCTATACACCCATATAAAACCGTACGTTTAATTTTGAACGATCAAAACTGAAATTTTCGATTTTTCTGAGTATTGTTTTTTGAAATGTCGATAAAAATGTTTTAAAAAATTTGAGTAAACAATAAGTTGTTCTTATATATTCTTATGTCAAGCAAAAATAAGAAATCGTGTCAGAATTTTTTTTTTTTTAAAGCTTTTAAAGTTCAAATTTTTACAGAACTTGTTAAACTAATAAAATCGCTAAAATTTGTGAGTAATTTTGTAGTTGATAATTCATATAATAACGATTTACTATCAAATTATTTTAGATTTTTGTTAAAGTTACTAGAAATATACACCAGTTGTTTAAATTGGCATTTTCTGTACATGAGTTAATTTTTGATTATTCGGGTCATTAAAATATAAACCACATTTTTCATCACCCATTGGAATTTTATATCCTAGGCTGACAAATCATCTTCGTTCAGATTCGTTTTTTGTATACGATGATACCTAACATTCTATTCAAATTTAAAACATCCATTATAGTGTCCGAGATCCACTCTATATTTCGATACCGTACGGCAGAGTGTAACCCACTTAACCAAGTTTTTTTTTTTTTTGATTAGTTAGATTTGTTATTATTATTTAATTAAAAAACTATAAATATTGATATAGGTACAGAATATGTAAAATATTCTTTAAAAAAAGATTATAAAATCACTATCTAGTTTACTGAATTGATGAATATTAATTGATTAATGATAATTTTTTATTTTAGGTAAACCAGATTCGTCTTATAAATATAAAATATGAAGATTCTGATATAAAGGTATATATATATGTATTTATGAATAGCATACATGTATCTCTTTAGGTTAGGATATAAGTTAATGATAATATGATTTGACTATGGTGCTAAAAATATGGACTGAAATTTGATTTAGAAATAATATATCGTATTAAAATGTTTATTATTATTTTTTTAATATCTGTCATTAATTTTTATTATATTCTTATATCTAAATTATAAATAACTAAATCAGAATTTGATATTAGAATAGCGATTATAATATCACGGACAAAATCAATTTTATCACATTACCCGAGACGGAATTATCGAAGAATGGAATAATATTATAATGAAATATACACGTCAATATATTATATCATATTCATATACATTATATACAAATATATATATAACTTAAATATTTTCAAACTAAATAGTCAATAAATATTGCGACCAAAAGAGGGGGTAGATTATTTTGGTATAAATACAGAAGCAGCGACTGCTCGATCGTCAATCGTCAATATCTCGTTGTCTATGTGCAGTTGCCAGTTTGTCATCTTTAACGTGTCATTGAAATTGTCTTCAGACTCACGTTCATTTATTTTCGAAGTTTTCATAAGTAAGTTGTCATTACATTAAACTATTTTTGTTGCTAGGAACTAGTTGCTTAAAATTAGTTAATCATTGAAATATTATATAGGGACCAAACAAGGACGATAAAATTAAAATAAAATAATGTTAGTATTTTGAAAAAACTAAATACTAATTTTTACCGCCTGTGATAGAAAAGTTTTTTCTTATACTATTTTACTACACCCATGTGTGGTACCCCATATTATCAGACGAGACGTAGGTAATTTTGACTTTAATGTCCTAATTCACAATTTTAAATTATTATGTATACTACACTAAAGATTTCAATCAACGTTTTTGAAGTTTAAAAATGTGCCTAAAAATTATTATTTTTATTGTTTATACTATTTTTATTGAATATTATTATTTTTGAACGCCTACATAGAATATAATGCAATTTAATATATCAACTTTTATTCACTAATCAATTTTATAATCGATTGTGAAAGATTATTTACTTATTTCAATTAATGATTTAATTAGATAATTAAAAATTATTAATCTAATTTGCTCTAAAATAATATAGTATTCCTATCTCATAGTTATTTCTGATTTTTCAATTTTTCAGCTGAATATCAAAAGATGGATAGAAGAAGTGCCCAAAACAGTCATAATGATCAACATGATCAACGTAATCAATACAGTGATCAATGCAACCCAAATCATCCATCGGATGGACCTGGAAGGAAACATGCTTATCAAGGAGCTATGGATGATGCCAATTTAAACAATCACTCCAACCAACTGAATCAGAATAACAAGCTTTTTATTCCAAAAAAATAAAATGTAACAATGAACTTGTACATTTGAACTTGAACATTTTATATTTTGATGTAAAATAAAACAATAATTAATATTAATTTTGTCGGTTTTTTGCTCTCATTTCTAAACAACTTATTGGTTTGAAATTTATGAACTAAAGTACACTATATTATACTACACGAGGTATATTATACATTATTTTTAATGTGTTAATCTTACAAATAAATCGTATTAAAGTTACACAACATTTTATTAATGATCCGATGTGATAACAAGAAACGTGTATTCAGTCAAAACATTTGCTTATTGTGTATTGTAAATTTAAAATTCAAGAATCTAGTACGGGTTTATATTTAATATTCATTGGATACATTTATTAAGTTATAATTTATACTAAATAGGTTGGTTTTTTTTTAGTGACAAGTCAACAAAATAAACTATTTTAAAACGGTGATAATGCAGTTTGCACATAACATGTATTTTGTTAATAGAGGTTTGTATATAAATATTATAAATTTAAAAGGATGTTAATGTTTAGTGAATAATATTAACTAAAAGTAATTTATAATAATATAGGCATATTTAGACGTAATTATTTAGTTTTTAAATTTTATTTTTTACAAATAAAATATGAACAAGTTAAATTTTGAACAAGTTCACTGCTATATTATATACCTAATAATCTTATATATTTTCATGTTGAGTAGTAAGATATTTTTGTTTTCAAATGATATGTACTTTAAAAATAAATATATAAATATGTTTCTGTGGATTCCATGCTTTTTGAATGTGAGGCATATTTATTCGGATATTGAATGTTAATTTTGTTCTATCTATATTACAATTTTTAATTTAAAATCTATGTCTACACACAAATTCATATATATATGTATAGTATATACCAAGAAAGAGAAGTATTTATTATAAGGTATGGAGTAAAACAAGTTAAAGGTGTCCAAAATTAAATAAATTTAAAAATTAAAGTTCTATAAATGGCAGGTGAAGTGAACAACTAGTACTAGAGAATACGAAATTAATAATTTATTAACATTTAATAATGCATTGTATACATTAGCTGATTAAATAAAAAATAGAGCTAAGTGAATGATCCAAATTTGGGAGTTTAGGTTAGGTTTTCTAAGTTTATTGACAAAATGATTTTATTATTATTCATTATTCAGGGATCGAATAATATTTATAAAAAAATATTGTTATAAAATAATATACGAAATAAAAAGTAAAAATACTACTAGCACTTTAACTATTAAACTGTCTATTATGATATTGGTTAAGTGTATAACTTAAGTATAACTCAACAGCGGTCGGGTGGTGGCGACGGACTGAATCACGAACGTCATTTGTTCGCATACACGATGATCTTTCAGGTACCAATGAGCTGTGCTGTAAGTTAGACAACAAAACGAAATCAGATCTTTCTAACCCGTTAATCATTCCTGCAGAAAAACTCATCTGTTTATTCTCTACTATAAAAAAACAATCTGTAAAATTGAGTAAATAACTATTTATCTAACTTTTTCTTATAAAATATTATTAATTTTAAATGTCAACAATTTAATGTTGATAACTATATAATACGCAAAAACAAAATTAGTGGCATGTAGTGGAAATTCTGAGTACTTACGTCTCTTTCTAGTCTCTGAACACTTAGCTAGTATACAGGTTAGCCAATGATTAACAATTAATATAACATAATGTGACCGAATTACCTACATAAACAATCGCTAAAAATTTAACGAATTAATAGTAATAATTAAGTGGCTCATTTTAGTGAACCATTTAATTTCAATGTAAAATTCAATTTTTTATGAAACTCAACATATCGTGTATTAAAATGTATATAAGTGTTGCGTTCACTCAAATGGTTTTCTGATTAATTTATGTTTTCGGATTAAAATTCTTAAACGCCGTTAAAGTTCACTTTAAAGTTCCGAAATCTAGAATCTGAATAATGCATAATTTAAGTATAAAAATGGGTCGAGAGATTCTCATAAAATCACTCTGTACACATATTATACACGTATTACTTACAATAAAAGTTCAACACATATTCAAGTACTCATTTTCGGATGAAAATTTAAAAATTATACATTTTTATTAAATTTTTTACTATAATATAGTTTACTATATTACCGTTGATTAAACTGCCTTACAAAATCGACAAAAATATAACGTATACTACAGTACGAGCTATATGTGAAAGTCGTAAAATGAAGAGTATTTGAAGAATATAATATTATATTAATTGTTTCTATCAATGTCGTACGATATCGTTTTTATAAACGCTTAGTTAAAAATCAATGTTTAGTATTAAGTAGGGTATTGTGTGCATTCAGAACCCTTATTGTACACGTCGATAAATTAAGTATGTTAGTAATTATTAACATTAATAAACTGTAGTATTTAGATATTATTCAAAGTGTTCAGTTTTTTGTAGAAACATGAGTGACACATCTAAATTAACGGCAGACAGCATCACGAGTGAACCAAAACCACAAAATGTATAATATTATGGCGTCAAAACTTTTTAGTATTTGTATTTTATACCTGTGTCGAAGTTATGATTTCGTAAAAACATTGATTTTTATCAAACTTTAATTTATGACATTCGTATAAACTATAGATCATAATACAATTGTATACGTGTACTGAAAATAATTAATAATAATAATAATAATATAGCAATTTTTTGCTAAGAACTATAATTATTTCTGAAAAAAACAATTTTTTTCTGAAATAGCGTCAATATTGTAATTAAATGTTTTTATGGTTTTGGTAATTTTTTTTTTTTTTTTTTTAACGAGATTAATTATATTATAAATATTGTGAAACAACGACTCCGGTTGTTGTAGAATTACCACTGTTAGTTGATTTTATAAATATGTCAAAATATTTGATAATCAACTGCAATAAATAACGATATACGTTGTTTTATTATAGTAAAGTTGTACAATGCTTGTCGTTATGCCATGACTTGCACAAAGTACAAACAATATGTTTTATTTAGAATCGTAAGTTGTTAAATAAAGATTACTTTTCCATGCTACAACAGCGATTGTTTCACTACCTATTCATTATTATTATAAATACTTTTTATCATCTCAAAATTAGGAAATATTTGTCTCTATTTTAAATACGAGTTCTTTATCAGTAACGTAATAATAAAAATGAACTAAAAAAACCAAAAAGGTCCTTTTCATATAAAAAAAGAAATCAATCACAGTTTTAAAAGTGTCTCTTTTTCTATTTTAAATTGATAGAAAGGCATCTCGGGAATAAGAATCTAAATGCAACCGCATGGCCTGCATTCCTCATTTACGTCACTGAACCTATACATTTTATTTGGAATGATTTTCGTCCTATATTATTTTAAATGTATAAGATATCTAATATCCTGTAGGTGTATACACTTGAGGTCGGCCTGGTGGTATATTATTATCTGTATTTATACTATAACTGCGACACTGAATATAAGGGAATATAATAGTAATAAAATATATATAATTTCATAATATATTATATTGTATATATTATATTATATAGTAGGTATACTTACTATGAAATCTATAACTTATGTTTAAAAATATTATTGACTGTAATTTATTTTTTCAGCCAACATTAAAATATAGTTACAGAGGCCAGATTGTATAGAAGTATTAAAATTAGAAAACGATTTTAGTCTTATCTTCGTATTATTATAATGGCAAGAAAAAAATTAAACTCGTACCAAAGAATAATCGGTTCGTTTAAAAATAATCGTGATTCCTTAAAATATTATGTATACAGACATCTTTCAATATATTAAAATATAAATTTAGAAAAACTACTCTGTAGAATACAATATAAGAGTCAATTATTGATATCATAATAAAGATGACAGCTCAACAAGATTATTTTTTGATAGTGGTTTATATTTCTACAAAACAACAATTGTAGATTTAAAATTAGAAAAAACAACCATGTTGGATATTATAAAGATAATATTATTATAGTTAAATATTGTATTTTGGTCTTGTTGTCGAAATTATGAAATTAAAATAATAATAATACAAATTAATATTAAATGCTAGATGGATATGCAATGCGCTATTTATTATACAATGGATTTTTAAAACACCATATAACATTAATAAAAATGTTTATTCAATAATGATTGATATAAAGAAGACATGTGAAATATTGAAATTTAAATTGATTAACTAGTTTATTTTTGGATTTCGTAATCACAGTTCTTATCTAGTTATAAAAATATTATTGGTATATTTTTTTTTTATAATTTTTACCATCGTCGGCACATAACATTTTTAAATAGTATAAACTACTAAAGTATTCAGACAATGATTTATCATATTAAACTGTATATTATGTCTAATATACTGTATTATTACATTATGAACAGATTGAGTTAAAATTACTTGCAACTTCTAAAAGTAAATAATTAAATAATATAAGACGTATTATAGATGAACACATCGCATCAGAGACTGTCAATTATCTTAAGCAACGAAATCGAAATCCAATGCTGTAGAAAATCATCTTTTTTTTGAAAAAAATAATAAATAATGAAATTAGATCACGAGACGTCAAAGTTAAGAGATGAATTTAGTTTTTAAAATTTCTCGGTAGAATTTAACATAATATCTATTTTTTTTATTATTATTTAATAAAATAAGACACTCCTAGCTGTAGGTTATCTGTATCTTTAGATAACTACTTTAAAAAGATAATTACAAATATAAATATAAATATAAAATACGAACAGATGTATATACAAATATTAGTTAACTAAATAATTACATGATTACAGATAACTAATGCAAAATTATGTTTAAACATAGACCATTTATACAGAATAATTGGATGTTGATTTTAACTAATGACGTCGTGAGGGAGGCCGCTTTTTAGACGTTGACGTTGTGGATGAATATGAAAATAATTGTAGTGAACGAGCCTGCTGAGTTGAGTAATGAATTATGGAAATTTCTTGATAGGGTAAATTTAAGGTCTACAATTTTAACAATTTAAAGGTATTTTTGAATATTTTCATTACCTACAAATGAACTACAGAGCATTTGTAATAATTCTTAACACTTTATTTTGAAATATTTGAATTTTTTTTTGAGTGTATACCATAACAGTTTCCCCAGATTGGACAAGCATAAGTAATAATTAATGACAGCAGTAGTTGCTGGTTTATTAGGATTGAACATTTTTTTTTGAATGACTGATTTATTTGTTTATTATTGGAAATATCATCGATAGACGATGGTATGCTAGTTGTAGTTTTGATGATGTATCCCCCCAACCTATCTAATTAAATTATATATATTAATAAAATAATAACATATCGCATAGTAAATATTATGTTGTGTTTCAAAAATACATTTTAGCAAATTAAATTTTATTGTTTAAATCGGTATGCCTACTAGCATTGATTATAAATACAAGTAATTTATAATAAATTCTACGGTATAATTTGTTTTAAACAAATTTGAGTACGTTATTGTTTGAATCCATACAATTTTTTAAGTTTGGCGTGCTGTATTCCTGAATATATGCATGTTGCTAGTTTTTTTTGCACTGTAGTACCATACATACGTATACACATTAAATATATGAACATTGATCAGTGATAATTAAAATCACTAAAATATAGTAATCAATAGTGATTAATATGTACCTACGCATTGACTTGGTGACACGTCATGTCAACTTCACGCAGTCACGTGTAAAACAATTATTATTCATTTTCTTATGTTTTTGGTTTTTAAGTATTAATTTGGTGTTATTAGTATTATACAGTTATCCAATCAAATTACAAAAACCTAATTTAAATTCGCCTTGAAGTTTGGTTGGAAACGACTTTGTTACATATTTAAATTAATTTATAATTAAATAAATTATTATTATTTTAACATAATTATTTCTTAAGAGGACGCTATACCCACGCATGTGTTGTCTCTGTCTTATACACGTGTAACATAGTTAAAAACTATTTTGCACGAGATGACTTTAGTCCCTCAATATTTATTTCAAAATTATAAATCGCACTGGGAAGAATTTTATCTGTTGTAGCGTTTTATTTTTTTCTAAAAACCCATATTCGTTTAATCCTAGTTAAACGTGCTGATATTTAGGTGTGAGTAAATACTATATTTCTATATACTAATACCTAACTGTACTACATTAAAGATTTGCGTACTTAGCCTAATTAAGTTTTTTCATTTTTTTATATGGGTACACCATAACTTGTTGAAATAATTCTTCAATTTAAAACCTCAGGGGTGGTTTCCGAAGGAAAATTGAATATCCTTGGTGCATTATCGAGGTCAATAACAATAAAGATTTATTCTCACGATTTTAAATATTTGTTATTATTCAAAAAGTATAAGTCATAGGTAGGTACTTGAAAATTTCAACAGTTATTTGGATTGGCATTTTCTTTACATAATTTAATTTTTTAAATATTTTACTTTTTTTAAGGTTATAGGCATTCAAAATATTTGTTTTTTTTATAAATGTTGATAAAACTTTTTTTGTGTTGGTCGATTAAGATAATTTTATCTTAAGTTAAAATCATTACGAAATCAAAAATGTATGCGTAAAATAACGATTTACTCTGAAATACCTAATTTTAGATTTTTGTTATAGTTGACAAATATTAGTTAAAGAAACTTAAACATATGCCAGTTTTTTTAATTGGCATTTTCTGTAAATGATTGGATTTTGGAGTATTCAGGTTAAAATTAACTACCTTTATTTTCATTTTCACCACCCGCTAAAAATATATTCAAGACTGACAAATCATTTCCGTTCAGAATCGTTTTGAATTTTGACAAAATTTGTAACAATCGGAAGTATTGCAAGCTATTTTTAGTTGTTTTTTTAGTTAGAGATTCATCAATAATTTTTTTGATAATTTAATACAAGATTCCTTATAAGTATTTATTGGAGCAATAAAACCTAAAAAAAAATTTAAAAACAATTATTTTTATAGACATTTTAATTTAAAATGTGAACGAAATTAATTATTTAAACAATAAATATATAATGAAGTTAATTATTTTGGTATAATACAAAAACTTAAGTCGCAAAGACTTAACACTTGACGTATAAAAAATAATTACGAATTTTACTATATGCAATAACATTTTTGATTTATTTTATGATATCTATTTATACTATGAAAACGTTTTTACTGTTTTACGGTGTTTATAGAAATACTTATGTAATATATTTTGAGTTAATATTATATTATTTATATTTTGATATAATATGGTATGAATATTTATTTTTATATTATTATAATAATTAATATAATACTAATAATGTGAAAAAGTTAAATATATATATATTTTTTTTTTAAAATCTACTGTAATACTTAAAGTAAAATAAATTACTTTAAAAGTTAACTTACACGATTTTTGTTAGTTATAAATGGTTAATATGGTATGTATTGTATTATATTATGTTAAATACAAAGACTACGAAAACGTATAGTATAATTAAAAGTAAAGTCTGTGTCTTATGTAGCTAAATAGATTAATATTTAAAAGTTTTTATGGGTTTATATTACAATCATCCATACTCAATATTCATGTATTGTAATTTACAATATCAACCAATTAACTGTTTAATGCTGGAATGCATTGCTACATGCATTTTCTATGCAACACTAATTCCCTGCCTAATTCACAATCATTGCTACCTAAGTAACATCATATCATTATTATTCATTTCAGTTTAACATTCTGTATTGTTGGGCTCTGCCCGTTACTAATTAATAAATAAATATTATTTTTAACAGAAATGGGTTCTGGAATAAAATGTAACAAAACTTAATATATAATTTTTATTTCCTGAAAAATTGTAGGTATACGCCGTGTAAATCGAACACTATACTTTATCGTACTGTTGTATAAAATAAATCAGGTATTGACGGCATGGTTGGTTGCAACATTTGTTCCCTGTCTGTTATTGATTCGATTGTTTTTATTTGTATACAGGATTTCAACCAAAATGTTTTTGTAACAATAAGGAATTTAGGATTTAAGTGTTTTACATAATAAAATATTTTGAGTAGATGGATATAAGTATATAAATATATAACACATTCAATAATGATTTGAGAAAAAAACGTTTTCGTGAAATTGCACAAGTGTTTTTTAAAACGAATGGGAAATAGGGGAGACTCATGTATTTCGTTCGAACCGACTATAGACGTTTGACAAAAAAACCGGAGGCTCCAGCCCAATTTTGTACCGGGGGGGGGGGCTTCACACATCGTCTAATACTCTAATAAATAGTAAATATTATATAGTATACATTAAAGCCTTGTTCGTTTGCAATAATTAAGATATTTCTTTTGTTAAATTTAAGTTTGCTTTATAGCCATGCGTTTCAGCTTAATTCTACGATTGGAAAATGGTGTAAACCATATAGAAATAATATTAATATATGGATTACGTATTTATGTGTCCCTCATATCTTGCTATAGGTTGGCTTATCTAATAAAAAAAAATTACCTGACCTTTGCACAATATTATGACAAGACTTAAGTGTATTTATTTACTTGCACCTACTCTCTTCCTTTATTCTTATATTATTAAACCTATATCACCCACTCACTATGTAGTCTGGGTATATTCTATAGATGGATTAAGATTTTATGTGTTATTGCCATCTTTTTCTATCAATTTTAACTCTCTCTCTTTACTATAAGTAAAGTAAAGTCTTCATAGTAAGTTTGTGTGTGTAATCGTAAAACATTTATGAATTGACGAGTACTGATACGCATGTCTGTGAGACTCGTCATAAGAAAAAACATTATTTCTCGATATTTTTATACTATTAATTTTTATGGCTCTGATAAGGTTAGCGTGGTTTCATTTATTGCCTTTGTTTAACGACAATATTATTTAATATACTATAGAAATTATTATAAATACAACTATTTCTAGAGCTATAACGAATAACATTTGTTATATTCGGCAACAAATAAATAACAATATAGTTTGGGTGATTAAAAATAAAAATAAATAGATTACACAATGAATGTTTAACATATATTTTGTGATAATTATGTATTTACATAATATTTTTATACTTAGAACAGTCAAAACCGACAGAACCACGCCTAATGAAAGTAGTTAAGTATACTGTATAATGAATAATATTATAGTTTTTGTAAAAATATAATGTTATATTATCAATGCTCGATTTGTGTGAGTCAGTATCTAAAATATAAAAATAATACGTCGTTACAAATTTACAATAGAAGTGACTATTATCAAATTAATAAATTATTATTATTTTACGGTTTTCGATAAAATATTTTCAGTTTTCAGTTACCAAAAACCGTGTAGCTGCTACATTATGAATTTTAATCTTTATATATTGTTGAAAATAAAAGAATGTAGACTATAATAAATTATTATTATTTAATATTAAAATATATTACTTATTTTAAGTTATCAAAGTTAGTTGTCAATAGTAAAAATAATTAAAAACTGCGATATATAATATATATTTTTAAATTTTAACACATCATAAAAAAAACTACAATAATACATTGGGTGACAGGAAAAGTAAGCTATTTCGGCAGTGAGCGATAGTTTAGATAGCCATGATTTCCCCAACAAGAGCCACAAATGTCATTTTTTTTTACTCATCCCTGCTGACTCCGAACAACATGGTAGTAATCCACCAACCTTCAGCTAATGTTTAATATAATATATTGTCACAAGACAAAGCGCATCGATACGTAAATGCATTCACGTATATCAATCTGATTTGTTGTTTCATTGTTTAGAAAATAACTTTTACGACCGCTGACTGCCTGATTAAAAAGCCTTTAATGTCCAATAGACAATAAAAGGTTATTTTTCAACACTTCAATTTGCTTGTAGAATTACATTTTCAACTCAGGGTTGACAAAAACATTATTAATACAATACTAATTATACCAAAGGTTGTACCTACCTATATTAATATAATTCCGAGTTCACCAAAAGGGACACAATTGATAAGTTATAATACATAGTTTATTTCAATCGCTTTTCATTATAATATTATCACTATTAGGAATTAAATACAATTAAAATATTTCAGAAAATAAAAATAAAAAGGCTGCGGTGTACTATCTTAATTTTTTCACCGAAGTTGTAACTCTTATATTTAATGTTACTTGTTCGAAAAATGGACACGCTTGTTAGTTGTTGTGCATAATAAATTATAATAATCTTTTTTTTTTATTTTTTATATTTTTTATTCAGAACTTATACAATGTAAACATAAAAAAATGTTCAATAAGCATAATGGATGTTTCTAATTATATTATGTGGATTGATTACTTGAGGGAAGAACCAACCTGTGAAGGTATTTCGACATGAATTTACAAATTATTTAGGTATTTGTGTGCTTAATTTATAAGGTATCGGGGCCATTGTCACTTGAGTTTTCTGGAAGGATTCCGGGGATGAAGAGAGCTAATATAATTTTAACATGAGTGTTGGTGTGATTTTGATCTGTATGAAGGGTGTGGCATGAGATATAAGAAGAAAAATTGGTTGCGAGTGTGAGGATTTTTAATCGGAACAAATTATATTTTTTATAAATTTTATGTTTTGGATCATTAGCCCCAATTATATACCGTATAACAGTTGGGCTTAAGAAGAAAATTATAAATATTAATTTTAGTTTTGAGAATTTACCAAGGATGGGTTTGAGAGAATAGAGTCATTTGTTTAATTTTATTTTTATTGTGTGAATGTGTTAAGCTCACGTTAGAGGTTTGTCGAAAATAATCTAGTCTATTCTATATAATCTAGCCTGAGTAGGAGTTTGGTATAGATTTATTGTTTATAGTTTTATATGAACTGGAAGAGGTTGTCTGTGACAGATAGATTATAATCTAAATTAATTTTAAAATGCATAATTTATGTATGTTATACATAACAATATCAATGACATGTATTATACAAATCAAACAAAACTATATTTTTAAATATTTATAAAATTATAACGATTCGAGACAGTATTTTAATATTTATTGAAATCGATATATATATATATATATATATATGTATATAAATATAATTATGTATACACGTACGTTCCATCGAATAATAAAAATATAATATTGAAATATAGAAGCGTGTCCATCGACAATATACTAAAATACTAAATAACATTTTTATTTAAAAAATCGAAAATAACTGGCAAAGTTTTTCGACGACGGTTTATCACGTACATTGAATATTATTATAATATAAAATTTATAAATAAATATCATTCAAACACAAACACATAATCGGACGTCGCGTCATTCTGTACTTGTCTTACTGGAAAAACCATATACGTCTCGATTCTCCGGTTGATAATGTATAGTATTGTTGTGATTGCTTTAAAATATTGTTGAATTTCTGAACCATTTTATAATAGTTATGTACGTAATGATAAAAAAAGAATTACCAACAAATATTTTTACTAAAATGTTCGAAATGTTCATAACAATGTGGTTTATAAATTATTTAAAATATGTATAGTGTAGACACATATTATTATAGATAATCACTTTATTTAATATATTATCGTAGATGTTGTTTTTTACATCAGCCATCGTTCTTAAAAAGTGAAAACCCATCATAAACTTGTATTTAGATTAAAGTTAACGTTGTAGCCAATGCATTGGCACTTGTAAATCGATAAAAATAATAATATACAATATTATGGTACACGCAAACCCTGTGCGTGAACACACAACAAAACAAAACATTGTTTTCCGATTCTACGCACTTGTAAATGTAACAAATTTATTATTTTTTCTTTACTTAATAAATGTTATCGAAATGGTTAATTAGTAATTATTACTATTTGAGTAAATAGTGTTTATTTTAGATGAACATAAGAATAAAATTTAAATTGATGTAGGTATGCATTTATTTTTTTAATTTTCGGATGGATAAGTGCCTATTTAGGTAATAATGTATTTTACTTTATAAGGATAATGATTCACGAATGCATGAACTGTTTTAATGTACCTAGTAACAGATTTTTAAATTTTTAAATTAAAAAAAAAAAAAAATACTTGTTAAAAAATCTATGAAAAAAAAATAAAAGTGACTTCAGATTATGATATATTATAATATTATTATTTATTATTTATATTATGTATTGTTAGTATTACTATATTCTAGACTTATACTCATTCGTTTTCAAAACAACACTAATGTTTCCAAATATTGATATATTTCACTTGATATGAAATAAAACTAAATTAAAATAAAAGTCAGAAAACATATAAACATCGTTATGGCGATAATCTATAGATGCCAAGGTGGATCAATCCACCTAGATGGTTATGTTTTCTTTTAACGGCATAGTTAATAATGCTGTATTATCACGTATTCCTATGATTTAATATTATATTGTTTTTAATCTACAGAAAATGCAACGGGTTCCGTGTTTGAGACAAATTTATTTTTGTTTTGCGTGTCATACTTTTATAGTTTTATGTGAACCTTCTTATTTTTTATTACTTGTGTTTATTATTATCCGAGTATTTTTATTTTTAGCAATTAAATTTCTTTTGAATATTCCATCGAAATGATTTGTATATTAACACATTTTATATGTTTTATGTTTATTATTTTATTGTAAATTGTCAATTTCACTAAGAATAACAATAACTACGTTTGATTTGTTTGAGCAAATATTTTTATAATTACTTACCTAAAATTGATAATAATAATTATAATAACTATATATTGTT
This sequence comes from Aphis craccivora, assembly GCA_009835225.1. NCBI lineage: Eukaryota > Metazoa > Arthropoda > Insecta > Hemiptera > Aphididae > Aphis > Aphis craccivora. Next base: position 3,466 of record VUJU01003179.1, on the reverse strand, counting down.
TAACTTTTCTGAATAATAATTTTTTTTAATTTTGACTTCTATCATCAAGATTATTTTTGTATCGTTTTTGAAATATTTGGTGTATTAAATTTTATTTTTCCTAAGAATGATTTTATAAATAAATTCCTCATAATAGCTCATTATAACGAATCAATTAAAAGGTAGGTATATTTAAGCCGTTTAAGGTATTGTTTAATTCTCAAAAACTTAGTAATGAAAATATATTAAATAGTGTGCGGTCATTTTAAACATAGCGCAGCTTACTGTAAGGCAATGTTGAATGTAACAAACCACAATGATAGTTCATTATAAGAACATTTTTTTTTGTACATAAAAAAATATACATATAGCGATTACAAGTGTATAACAATCTAATGTATATGATATAATATAGCAATAACGAATATAATAATAATAATTTTTGTCCAACCTTGAGAGGGAGTATTATACTATTTTGGTATAAATAGGAGTGCAGAAACTTGGTGATCGTCAATGTGTCTCAGTCCTATACTCCGATCGATCATCGTTGTCGTATCCACTAGCTCTTGTTGAAATTGCAGTTTTTTGTTTTCAGTCTCACGTTACGAGTCACGTAAAGTAATTTTCGTAAGTAAGTTATTTTAATATATTTTTAATATTAGTTTGGTAACAGTTTAATTCTCATTTTACAGTTAATAGTTATTTTAATACTAATAGATTATTAGGTATTAAATAGATTTTAATTCAGTTTTTCATTGTTAATGGACAATTAATATAATATTACTATATTAGCATGATTTAAAATGTATAGAATTTTTATTTTTTTTATTTTAATTGATTTAGCAGCATACGCTTGTATTATAGTATAAGGTGAATTAAATAACGGGTAATTATTAGTTAATTTATTATTATTATTTCTGTTTTCTTAAAAATAGTTCTTAATAATTTTTTAATACTTTATAAAGTTTTTTATTTTATTTATTTTTAACGTGTTTTGGATTGATGAACGATTTATATAGATTTTGTTCATGGAAATATGGATATTGTATTTTAGTTGTTGGATACCAATATTATTAGATACTGCTATATTTTTGGCGTATTCGGTATTGCTTGTCTACATAATTTCCTCGTATTTTTTAATGTACATTTCCTAGAGTTTATCAAAATGATAATAATGTGTTAAAAGTTTGTATTTCTACTTAAACCAACTAGTTTTTTTTTTCATTTAAGCTTCGATAGTATTAGTATTTATAATATTAGAAAATATGTAACAAAAAAAAAAAAATAAATAAATAAATAAGAAATTATAAATTTTAAATATTAAGTCCTCCATATTTTTGAATAATTTAAATTACATTTCAGATATTTTAGTGACGATATCTACCGATTTTATGTAATTAAAATTAATTAATTTTAGGTAATTAATTTATAAAATTTATTTTGTATTTTAGCTTTGCATTATGGAGTCCAAAAAAACTCCTCAAGATAAATACGCGGATCAGTGTAACCCCAACCACCCGAGAGATGGCCCTGGTCGTCCACACGGATATCAGGGGGCAAACCAACAACATGATTTAGATAACTACGCCAATCAAAAAAATAAGAATAATCCTAAATTTTTACCAAAACAATAAACAAACAATTGTTTATATTGAGTAATATTATATCATTGTTTTTAATATTTGACATACTATCTTCCGTTCCTATTTTCCAAGTATATATTTTAGATTCTGAACGAAGTGATGAATGTATTGCTTTTACAATGATGATTGATAAAATTCGTCAAAATCATGAATATTTTTATATAATTTTGTAGTTGAAAATTCATAAAATAACGATTAACTATCAAATAATTTTAGATTTTTGTAAATTACTAGTCATAGAAACTTGAAACATACACCAGTTTAAATTGGAATTTTCTGTACATGATTTAATTTTGGGTAATTAAGGTCATTAAAACAAAAATCACCTTTATTTTCACCACCCACTGGAAAATATTATATTCTAGTCTGATAAATCATCTCCGTTCAGAATCGTTTTTTGTACATAATGATACTTATCATTGGATTTAAATTTAATACATAAAAAATAGTGACTTACTGTACAGCAGAGCGTTATTCACTTTATCACCCTTTTTAATTATGGTATAATAAGTATAGATTTATATATCCATGATGTGTATATTGTAGATACATGTTAATTGATAATACACTCTGTTAATAAGACATGCAATATATTTTATATTATTGGCATGAAGAGTACCATTACTGTACAAATATTATAATACTTGACTCCATGGTTATGTGGTACTTATATTGTGCTTCTAAACTTACTTAAGTTCTAAAATGTGAACCATAAAAAAATAAGTGTTCAACAAATCGTATGTAGTGGTCAACATTTCTGTATCTACATCATTGATCAACATTCAACAGGTAGGTCGAGCGTAAATAAATGTGGATATAATTATTAAGAGCCGATATATAGCTTAAAGTTTGGAAATCGGTATACAGGAGTGAAGGGTTTGAATAGGAAATTATGTTTCTATATAATAGATAATATAATTATTCTTCTCTATGAAATTCTTAAAACACAATATCAGATTCCTCATTATGGTAATTTTTATTTTAATATAAAAAAGTCAAAAATTCTACAACACTCAAAAATAAAATAATATAGATACCTACTAGATAGGCAACCAATACTTTTCATCATTACTTGTGTTATTATTTTTTTATAAATATTAAATAAAATGTTCAAAATATTTATTTTTATTATTTGAAATTATCAACAATATACGATATATATATATAGTATGTTACAGTTAAATCAGGTTATAAAATAACTAAAATGTGTAGGTAATGTTATATTTTAACTAGTATTATTTTATGCACTCCCTAGCATCACTTCGTTAATGTGTCAAATTGTACAAAATATCATGTATACATCAAATATTCAAATGCTATATAATATAATATTAATATTTATTATTTATAGTATAGTTTTCATGTATGATTTCATACTTTAAATAACATTTATAGGTAATTCATGAACTACTAAGTTAATTTATAAAATAACTGAATTCAACACTTTAACTGTAACATATTATATTCTCACCGTCCTACGACACGTCAATATTGACTTATTATGTTCATCATTATATCGCTTTTAGCTTATAGTCTTAGTTGGTTTAATTAGTTTAATACAAATTTGAAATCAGAAAAATGCATTAGTAAATTAATTAGTATGTGCAAAACACATTTAACAGAGTTTCGGACAGAGAAAATTTACTTACATTGTTTAATTTTACGAGCAACCTCGTATGTAGGATTAAGTATTAACTAATTTTAGTAATTTAAAATTACTATACATAAAAAATATGTTATTAACTATAGAAAATCAAAGGCTTAAGTTGATGAAACTTACATTTTTGTCAATAGATTTAGAAAGATCCGTAGTGTCATAGTCTACTTTTTATTGTTTTTTTTTT
>VUJU01003178.1:0-28571 GCA_009835225.1 Aphis craccivora | reverse complement strand
TATAGTTTTCAAGGATTCTTTCTTGAGATTTATCTTCTGAATGAGAATGACTAGGCTTGGTGAATCACACTGTATACTGTATAGTGAATAGTACGTAGGGGACGAAATGCTAACGCGGTCCCCCTTGGTCTTCGATACAAAAAAAAAAACTGAATATTATCTAGTATCTACGAATAAAGCATAAAGACTAACGAATATGGAGGCGAGTTATACCTAATATATTTACTTTTTAACCCAATGTGAATGTGAATGATTAAATGCAGACAGCGATTTTTATAACACTCTCCGGCAAATCAAAGTGTTACTGATCCAGGAAAGTAAAAACGTAATCCACTGCATAATACTTAACTATAGATTACTACGTTCTCTGTAGTTTTTGAATAGTGTTCTTGGCTACACCACGAGATGGTTTAAGTTAGGACGTCGGTAGCGTTTAAAATTCATCAAGTACCTAGCAGAAAATTAATACAATTAAAATAAAATAATATTCTTTCGATATCTATATATAATATGTTTAAATACGGCGCTTATGAAACGCAGTATACACTTTATAATAAATTATAATGTCATACTCATTTATTGCATATAAATTTTTGCCCGATTGGTTTCAGTTATGGCGTTCTTTCGTTTTTCGCCTATTCGTCGCTGGACGATAGATTAAGTCACCATCGACCCCGCGGCCGCCCTCACGTGTTTGAACGTCGTTTTCGGGTCACCGAGGTCGAACACGAGTACATATTATGACGATGCTATATTGCCGTTAAAATAATTATTCATCACTCGCTTGTTAAGATATTGATGGTGATTGACATTGTCTGCACACATTATACGTAAGTATATGGTACATACCTAAAACAAAGCTTATATTGTAAAATTACTTATACAAACGAGCCACGAGCGGTGTTTTCGTTAATCATAATGTCTAACACGCCGTTTGATTTTTATTTGTTTCATAGTTATATTATATTATATATGCCATTCAATTATTGGATATTTTTCTAGAGTCAGTCGTATTAAGTGAATGTGGTCGTGGAGCTGTTATCGTCTGCTGTTAGGTTACAAATTATCAAGACCATTAGACATTCCTCGATAAATTTATTACGATTGGGGATATATACGATATAGTTACGTATGTCTGATGACAATAGGTAAAAGTATATATATGTATCATAATGTATGATGATAAATATACCTCCTTATGTAACAATGTTTGTTGTGGTAGCAAGTGTTATACTTCAAGTATTTGTTGGCCCTAATATAATTAACCTATTCTACCCATAAGCAAAGTAATAAGTTTAAACCACCAAAATGGTTTAGGAAGTAAAAGTATTTTATTAATTGTTCGAAATAAGTTAGCTAATATTTTTTAAGTACATTTATATCACATATTATATATGTAATTATTACTCTGTATACGAAAACAAATGATCATTAGATACTTATATAAATGTGAGAAAGACAGAAACTGAATAATTTGTTTTTGATTTCATTATGTGAAACAATTCATAAGAATGGTATACATACAAGTAATCTTGTAAATAATTTTCTCATATCTACAGATATTAACGCCTACTTCTCATAGTTTAGGTATTTAATTCGCTAATTATTATTATATTTTTTATGTCAAAATAATGTGCTCTTTATTTATAAATAAGTTTAGGAAAATATATTAATAAATAATGCATTAGGTATACAATATTTTTATATTGTTATTTAACAAAAATTTTAATTTATTTATAACTAAATAAAAAAGGTATTAAAAATAATAATAAATTATTTCATAGTGAAAATGTGATTATTTTAATGTTAAAATTATATACTTATATACCTACATGTTATATAATAATAATACAATTTAGGTACCTATAATAAATCAAAAAAAATTAGCACTGTTGAAAGTTACATTCCAATTTATGATTAAATTATATTTATTTTTTATTTAATTAGTCTAATAAATTTAGAGATTGAGTGAAAACTAATCAAACTTCGTTAAATATTTATAAAGTATTATAAATTATATTACATGTTTTTGCTTTAATATCAAATATACACAGTACACACACATATTAAATAAATATTTTTTCTATACATAATGAAATTTTACAGAACATTTATACTTATTTTGTAAGAATTTAAGCCTATCGATTTTTTAAAAATATTTTTACCATACATTATGATGTAAAATTTTATTTTCAGTAAAAAGGCTTGAAAATTTAAAAATATAAACAAAAACATATAGTTATAATATTATATAGGTACACTAAAGTAGGTAGATATAATATTTTTGTACGTTTTCTATTAAATGAATTTCATAAAGACCATACTATTATAATATTATGCACATTATTTACAATTATTTAAATTTGTTTGGTCATTCTTTCAGAAAAACCGGTGTGTAAAACTATTGTGGAGATGGACCGAAGAAAGAGTTCCGTATCCGAGAATACACACTATGGAACATAATATCGGCCTTTCACTTAAATGTCTCATTCCTTACATAATTATTATCGTTGCGGATAATCTTAACCTTTTCCCCATGACATCAAACAATGAATCGTAAAATAGCATTCCGACATTATTCACTTGTGTACAGGGTAATAATAATTATTTCTAATCATTAGTGCTGCGCGCGCAGTGGATGAAACACCATAATTTTTTTCCGGCCATCAATCAGCTGCCAGATTTTAAACTACTTCAAACACTTTGGCACCGGCTGACTGTACACAATATAATATCTTAGGGTGTTGAGAAATACTGTTCTTGGTGATTTGTCGAATATAATTTCATATACGTCTAGATGTTATAACTTATAGTAAGTTGAGTGGTTGACGATAAATGATGAAATATTTCTTGTTAATTTTACGTGCGTATATATTACATGATCCAAAAAACACCTCAACTAAAGCGATAGATAATTATTTTTCCATTTAGTCAGTTCAATGTTTTGAGTGTATGTTTTAAACTCAACCCTTTTAGAATAGTATTATACTGAATATTGATTATATATTTATATTTTTTTTTATTCAGATATAATATTATAGTGAATGGTGATGTACGATCTATGTGAGAACTCCCTGAAATAGTCCCTATAGATCGAAAATTCGTAGAGAAGATTATAATTTTTAATTATTTGAATCAAAAATGATGTATGCACAAAAATATTATGATAGAAATTCGAATAAATTATAGAAGTATAATAATTCAAGTTATGCACTTGATATCAGACGTCAGTATAAAGATTAGATTTTAAATTTATGTGAAATAAAACCTACTGCGTTATTTGTATAAATTAACTTTTTTTTAAGGAATATTCCCTAGAGATATATTTCCGAAATATGTATTTTTAATATCAGGTAACATTTCTTGAGGAATATTCTTAGTGACACATCGTATAACACTCGGTAAGAGATAGGTATCAGGAATGGCATTTAAACATTGCCATTTCAATAATATAATATATAAAAAGTATTTGCATTTTTTATGTTAAAATTATACAAAAATAAACATACTTAAATCGTTTTTTTTTTTTTATATATCATATGAAATATATTATTAAATAATGTACTATAAGTAATATTATAAGTAATTTAATTCTTTTTGCGTAATAAATAAAATAATTGCTTTTAAGTAATATGAAACAGATTTATTTTCAATTTTAAAACTATTTTATGTATAACGTAGGAAGTATTGCATTTTTTTAAGAATATAACACTTTGCTAAAATTCATTTAACATTACATTATTAAAATATTACATAACATATATTAACGTGTTCACTGTTCCTGGCTAAAAAAAAAAATTAAAACGATCTACCTACTTGCTATTATTCAAATTATTATTTAATTTTATAATATGTTTGTTCAATAATAATTTTAATATTTTTGATTTATACAAAATACATTAAACGATTATAATATTGTACGTGTAATGTACTAATGTAGGTTTTACATTAGTGTTAAAATTTGATAATAATGTGTGGTTTAAGGTCCTATTAAAATATATAGGTATATAACGAGTAAAAAAAGTATAAGAGTAGGTACTAACTTAAAAAAAAAAAATACATATTGCTTATTTTTCTTATTTACAAATTACAATCCATACAATATTGTATAATCAGTAGGTAATATGGTGACAAATTATATTTGTTAACTACAAATAAAACACTTAAACACACCTATACTCTCGTTAATGGTAAGTCACTTCACAGTGCCACCCAATTTCATTGATAAATTATTATTTAATACTCATTATTCAAATATAACTTAAGGACAATTTATTTTGAGTTTTCTTTACAGTATTTTACTAATCTATGGAGTGAAAAGAGGGATAAAAATAGTATTTATACCTACGTACGATATTTTGTTTATAACTCATTTGTTTAAACAGGATTTATTTGAAGGGCACGGCCTTAGATTATTTTAAAACCAACACATTCAATTGAAACGTTTTTCAAAGTCAATTTTTAAGCCCATAATTAGTATACTGTTTATCCTTTAACCTTATGGAAATATCCTAAAACTAAAAGTCGTGTCACTCGAAATTACCAAATAATTATATTTTTATTTGATCACGATATTTATTTCTTTCACTAATTTGATCCAATGTTACTTGGCATTGGAGTTAAATATTTATTTAGATAATAAGATACATACAGTGTAATATAAAGTCGAAAACAGAAAATACATAATATTTTAATGACATGGGAGGGAAAATGATGACTTAAGCCCCAAGAGTTAAGGAACATTAATTAATTATGTTCAATAGTGATTTTATTTAAATCGTTCAACATTTAATGGCATTTTGACTAAGTTTATGAATTTATTCAGGGTTATGTGAATATATTTTCTAAGCATTTTAAAACTGAAAATATATTTAAAGAAAGTAATACATAGACATTCGACAATAATAATTTATCTACATCAAATGTGTAACCTAAAGTGATTCTGTTAAACGTTAATTATTGTAAAAAAAAAATGCAGTTATGTACATGCAAATCAATACTACTAATTGACTTGACTGTAAAAGATTAATTTATTAAACAGTTAAAAAATAACATTTTAGGTATTTTAAACATTTCCATTTTTAAATGGTACCTACTATCGTTTAAAACTGCCAGGATATATTCGTACAAATGTCTTAGGTTTTGTAGAAGTACTCATCTGTCCAGTGGCATTTCGAACAAAAAATTTTCCTTAGACAAAAACAAATATTCTAAAAACCCACCCACTAGTATAGAAGCAAAAAATTGTGCGGAGGTGGCTAACATTAATTGATATATAATTAATGCTAAATAATGTATAATAAATAATAATATAACACAATCAATCATATTTCAGATCAGTATTGACTAAAATTGAGTAATGAGTATCATTATATAATATATTTATAATTAGAGAGCTCATTGATCACCATTTCTCATTTTCCTATTTAAAAAAATATCAGAGCAATTGTCTCTGAAATTATTATCGTTCCCCACGCCAATCCATCCACCGCTCACCTAAAAACATAATTGTAGAGTATTGTCGTTATAAATGAATAATAATATATTATCATCATACTTGAAAAACAGTTACTTCAAATTTTCTCAATGGTTACATATAGATAATTTTTTAGCGACCTAGGGAAATTCTTGATACAAAAAAAAAAAAAAAAACATTGGTATTAACTATTGATGTTACCTAATCGTTAACAAACTTATAGTGTGTACGAAGCTATTGGATCACTCTTATAAATGAAAATAATATAATTATAAATGTATATAATTATATTTTTCACATCACTTCAATATTAGAATTTAAAATTATATACTTACACCGAATCAAATTTAGTTATTAGTGTTATTACTTATATTTTATGTTGCAGTGGCCCAAAAAATACTTCCGGAGTCCATCGTTACGCGCGTCCCATAGTGACCGGAAAAAATAAATTATAAATTCATTATGAGCGGCCAATTGAAATAATACAGTTGGTGGTATAATTTCTAAGATCTATGATCTATCTATTCTAATTTAAATTGTTTCTAACTATTTTTTATTATACCTTGTTACCTGGTTATAGGTATGTTAATTGTAAGAATTTTAGGTATGAAAGTATTTAAAATATTGCCTATTGGTGCATACAAAATGATCGTCAACATTATACTATAGTGTTTGTTGTACAATGTCTACACTGAGTAATAAATTATATTATTATACGTTTGGTGGTGCCAAAAACGAGTGATTTTAGTGAAAATTTTATTTCTTTACACACTAGTAATAAATGTGGATAGGTCATGCATATTATCAACAACATAAAATATGTAGTATCTGTGTACTGGTTGGAACGTTAAGATGGAAGATTGTAAGTCGAAATACAATAATTTACAATGTGTATTTGCAGTTCCACTTTTTATTGCAGTTTCTATAAGATCGTAAAGAGTTATAATAATTTTACAATTTTATACTTATAAATAATGTATATATTATTATATGTAAACAAATAAAAGATATATTAATCTAATATGTGCCATCTGTTGGTATCGTCTACCTATTCTCAAATATAAATATTTCTGTGTCAGCCATGAGATTAAACCAACTTACTGTCGTGATAGTGTAATACGCAAATAATATCTCAGCAATATTTTTCTTTGCTCATTGTTTACTAGTACAATAACTCCCAAGTAATTACTCACTGATGTTTGACGAAGATTTTAATTAAGTATGTACAACGTGGCTGTGATCTGGAGGGAGCAGTTTCTCCCGACACTTTATATTTCAGATGGCCAAAGATATCGCTTTGCCCTCTCTTTGAAATTTGAATATTATAACACTTTAAAAAAAAACTTTGTTAAAAAACACGTAGACGGATATTGACATATAGTCGTTTTTATTCTACATAGTATACTATATATATTATAATATTAGATATATTGTGCTTACGCATAATACCATATCCCCTTCATTGGATAAGATCTCGAATATTATCACATTCCGTATTCCTATATACGACTGGTGTAGTAATATTTGATATCAGTTACTACTTACTGGTGCTCTTCCCGATGGTTTTAGGTGTGAAATGTAAAGCAAGACGAAGGAACGGCAAACAACAACAAATGCACTTTAATGAAAATAGGGACTTGACAAATATATAGCAGTCGTCGGAACACTGCACACGAGTTACTTGTCCGTTTGTTTATTTATTAGTGAACTTTACAAGTACATCGTCAGTCGTGGGAAACTGGTTACAACCACATCACGAAGGTATACCCAAATATAATAAACTCGTATTACCTAGAACACTCGGAACCGATATTTCTATTAATATATTATACATTTGACATGCCGCAGGCACGCAGGCGAATGTGAATAATAATTTTGCGTTTTGACTTTTGTGGTGGACGCGTCGAAAATGATTTTTTTTTTTTCGTATCCATATCCACGCGTTTCGTCCGTGCTGTTTAGAAAACTGTTTACACGCTCTCCCGTGTAATCGGTCAGGTAAAAATAATCGTTTGACGCCCGAGGACAGACTATATTATTATCATAGGCAGTGCACGCGTAATGGCACTATATAGTATATATAATACTGTGTATAACTTACACCGTGGAGATCTGAGATAAAAGACGATGATTTACAATTATCATTCACCACATGTAAAAACGCGACATAACGATTTAACTCGGATCGCGTGATAACATTTGATCTTGTGCGCTAATAATCTCCGATAAGATATCGATGTTTGAGTGTCTATGTATTATATTCAGTTGCGTAGAATGTACATATAGATAGGATGAGTACACGCCAAACGATTGTCGAAATACCGGATTATCGGTTAGCATCTAAGTGCTTACCGGAAGATTTTTACCGGAAGAAAAAACGATTATTGTTTTAATTAAAAAATCATAAAACGGTTGGCTGAAGGTGGACTCGACTCGACGTAATAAATTGTACATAAATCAATATTCACAAGATGTTTTTGATTTTGTATAGCCAATAATTATTAATGTTTGATATAATATTTAGATTAAATCTACTGTATGAAACATAAAATTAATAATTTTGTAAATTTATTTATTAGCTGTCTCGAAACTCCTAAGAAAACTTAGATTTCAATTTTGAAAGTTTTTTATGTTCAAATTATGGGTGGTAAGAGTATATTGATAGTTAAATGTGTTAATAGTTTTAGAAAAAATCTCAAAAATTTAATATTTGAAAAAATAATAAATAAGAAACTTCGAGAAAATGCACTAAAAATACCCACCCTCGAATATTAATATTGATTAGTGTTATTGTTTCATTATATTATTTATTATTTTTATCTAGCTCTAAATAATAATTAAAATAATTAGATAATCAACTTTCCAACTTGTATCCATAAAATAAGAAATATATTTTTCACATTTTTTTTATTGTATAGGTATCAGCTGGTATACAATATAAGAATATAACATATAGTATAATAGGAAGTAAATTATAGTATATTTTGAAAATTATTATAATATAATATATTTATATAATTGTTTTTAACATTAAAATACCTTTTTTATTATTAATTTCCAACTGTATTATAAATAGTTAAACTGACGTCATTATCATTTTAATAATGTCTTTATTAAGATTTTTATAGCAATTAAAAGTATTTATTATATTTTTTTAATAATTTTGGTTAAAACTTTTTTGCGTGTTGTACAATAGTTCGTAATTAATGACTAATGAGTGTGGTTACCAGTAAACACATAACATTATTAAACTGCCAATGATTAGAGAAAGTTGTAAATGTAAAGTTCATATAATTTTGACAAAATATGTATCTTCCTTCTATATGAAACATCGGAAATAATAATTGCGTAATGACTTTTAACCTTTTAAATAAACTAGTTGAACGTTGTTTTTTATGTATTTATACTAAATTGTATTATAATATATTATATTATGTTACACGAATGCTTGGGATTTTGATTTAAAACCTGTTTTAGAAGACGATGCATTTATGTTGATGACATTATCCAATGTGAATTACTAAAAACTTACGAGTGCTGTTTACTAAACAATTTTAAATATATCCCGTATCATTATTAATTGAAATGAATAATTATTCGCCTAGAAAACACAGGTAACAATTATTTACATAACCGATTCCATGATTAAGTTTTACTTGACTTACTCGTTGTTTTCTTTAAATTGCAATAACACCGTGTTTATACTTTGGTTCATCACTTTCAATAAACATATATATAATTTTCCTGTTATTTTTGTTATTCATACAATAGGATTACAATTTTTGACAGTCTTATAAATAACAAAACAAAATATGTCCACGAATCAAAAAATTACAAGGTTAATATTAATTTAATTAGCGCATCTATGTGTACCTATTGTATGCATATATCTTCTGTAATATATAGGTATAGTATAGACAATAGCAAATATACACGGATTCATATATAGTGTTGTAGGTTTTTTTTTAAATTAATTGCTTTTGGCGTAATTAAAAACCTCAAAATTGTTGTAATATCGACTTATATTGCGTGGTCGGTTTACACATCAAAATATAATATTGTATATAAAACCGCACAACAGAGTCACAATATATAATGATAATATACCTATATTTGTGTACATCATATTATTATTATAATAATATGTAGTCCGGTCAAGGTTTTTTGACATACGCACAGGTGCGTTCGAAAAGGGTTTCCCACATGATTAAGACACCATCCCGTTCGTCTGTCCGACTTACGCGTCCCGTCGCCAGCAGGCGTGTTCCTTCACACGCGTGTCCGCTGAGTCGTCCTTCGGAACGCACAATCGCGAAGTCGGTTTCCGTTTGACATAATAATAATATACACATAAACTCGCGAAATTCCGATGGGGGCGGGTAAAATAATAGAATTAAGAAATTATTATCATACCACCCCGTCGGAGTTTCATAATTTTGTACGATAATGTGTATCGAAAGTGTATACTACACTACACACTGTGTCGATTTTCTCGTTATAATATTGTTATGTGAACTATACTAGGGTAGCGTTTTATATGGTAATAGAGTTACCTGCAATAAACGAAAAAACCATTAAACTTGATCGTAAAATCATTTTCATTAAGGAATATACATTTCCGAGGGAGGGGAAGTCACGATCGTTTAAGAAACCTCCACCCGTCAATATGTATCACTGACTTGACGCGTATTGTCGTTCGTCTAAATTCTAACTACAAATGCACCAAACGTTTTTTAAATGACAAATATTACATTATCTAAGCCGACTTTGGAGATTAGAAAAAACAACATATTTTTAGTTTTGTATAGAAATATTCAAATAATTTTACAACAGTTGGAGATCAATATAACTATAGTGCCCCACTTGGCCCACGTACACTTTTTGTCTGAATAGGCGAACAGCGATACCTTTTAAAATTTATAAGACAATTAAAATATAGTTCTAAATTTCAGGAAATAAAATTTTAACTTTTACAAATGTTTATAATTATTGTGATATAACATTTTTAATTGCTAATGACTGATTATCGATATAGCGAGGTTCATTTTACTATTACGTGTATTGCTATTACACACGTCATTATTTTAATTTCTCTTCCATTGATATTATTATTATAGTTATTATTATTATTTTCTTCGATATTATACTTAGAATTATAATACTACTATCAATAAATCATTAATTACAACAAATTGTTAAAAGTAGATTTATTTTTTAAGACTATTATAGCGTTGTTTTTAAATATTAAAAGTTTTTAGTACCCATTTTTAAGTTTTTCAATTTTTCTTGATATGAAGATTCTCAATGCACTTTCAATAATTATGACTTTTAGCGTACATTTGACGGTTAATACAGTAATAGTGTATTGTACGTATAGTAATATGTGACTGACGTACAGCATTATAAAGTATTAATTCGTTTAATTTGCAGAGCCTATAATACAACATATATCTATTGTAAATAAACTGTCGTTATATTAGTTCGTACTATAATTTTATACAAGTAAAGTAAGTTAAAACAAACTTTTAGTTACTGCCAACCGTCAAAATCATAGATATAAATTATAAGGACAAACATAAAAAATTCTTAATTAAAATTATTATGATTTTCAATGTTAAACAAATTCACGAATAAATATAAAAAAAAAGTATATTTAGGTACTATTAATATTTAGTTATTTTTAAAGTGCATATTTATTTTATTTTCAGTGCGCAACAGCATGCATATCTTGGTGCTTTTTCTAATGGCATTAAAGTTCGACTTGGACATTATTTCGATAATATTTATCTAAAAGTCGTAAAAAATGCAAAAATAAATCGAGGGAGGAATAATAATGCATAGTAACGAAAGCTGTTAACCAAAAAACCATTGTGATCTATTATATACCGGGTAAGTTAGGTACCCAGCCCAATCAAACCCATAATTTCATCTGTATATGCAACATATATTATCTTTACACGAGTGTAAGACTTGCAGGTTGGATGCGATGTGTTGGATACCTATATGAATACATACGATATTATTTTCCGTTGCAATTTTTCTACTCGTTTTTTCTTTCTTCGCGGACGATCGCCTTGACCCGGTTTTTTTTCGCTCTGCGCGAGAACGGCTGAAGCAGCAGTGATGTACATCGTTTAACGTACACGATGGTCGATGGTATTATGTATTGTATATTTTATTTTCTTCCCCCAAACTTCGGCCGAAGATTACAATAATATTAATATGATCACGGAGTCCGGCTGGCGCGCGCTCGCTTGTGTGGGTGGGTGGGTGGGGGGCGCCGACGAGAGAAAGGAAGACGACACCCTCTCG
This sequence comes from Aphis craccivora, assembly GCA_009835225.1. Classification (NCBI taxonomy): domain Eukaryota; kingdom Metazoa; phylum Arthropoda; class Insecta; order Hemiptera; family Aphididae; genus Aphis; species Aphis craccivora. The sequence goes on along the minus strand of VUJU01003178.1, from coordinate 16,783 downwards.
ACGTGTGTGCGTCTGGAAACATCATCATCGTAGTCGTTGTCGTCTACACAGTCATCGTGCATTCACGTTCGCAATCGCGAGTTGGAAACACTACCGGTACCCGAGCTGCAACGACGACGGATATAAGCCGATTTTTTTTTTTTTTTTTACTTAGGGCCGACGCGATTTTAAAGATACACGCGGTTTACTTAGTACGTTGTACGTTATATTATACCTTCAGCCATAGTCAACGACGACGTGCTGTCTTGTGCCGAATATTAATCGACTCGACGGATTCAACACACGCCATATACGCCGATACATACCGTGTTACCTGTACAGGTATATCGTATATACGTATCTTACCCAAGGCATTACATACGCCCACACACTTATCGATCCGATCCGTCGTAAAAATATTACTAAACCGGTAAGTGCCAAGTCGACAGATAATACGATTATAAATATTTGATTTGTATAATCGCACGTGTGTATCATATATTATGTATTAATACTCGTTTTACATATATTGTACATGATGTATACTCGTTATTATAATATTAGATATTATATGTTTATCGGCGATATCGAATCACCATACATACGGTATCGCAGTACGCGTGTTTATATAATAATATTGTATATTATACGAAATTGTTTTAAGTTTTGAACCGATGTACACTTTTCATTAATTCGTTTCATAAGATTGGAGCTTTGTTATCAATAATCACTCACATTATCAAAAACATTATTATACGCCATGTATGCATAACACGAGTAAATTCTGATTTGGTCGATTAGGTAGGTACTGTTTACACTGATCATAGTTTACCAGGGGCAGCTTAAGGCGTAGGCGACGTAGGCACAAGCCTACGGAACCATTAAGAATACTTTTTAAAAAGGCGGCAATTTTTAACTTCATTATGAAAAAAACCACAGGGGTGGAAAATTTAAGTTTTACCTACGTATAAAAAATCACTAGGACCAGCTCTGTAGTTTACTAAAAATCGTATGTTTCAACGTAATACTTTTTATGAAAATATATTTGATAGATACCCTAAAAGTTCACCAATACGTATAAATTCATATTAATCTACTCGTAAATAATAAAATAACAGAATTATTATTTCTAGATTAGATCGATTCTGTATATCACATAATTTTTATGTATTTTTAAGTGTAACGACTACGTGTTAGCTGTTTGGTAACTTTGTCCTATACATGAATTCTTTTTTGGGTTGCAATAAATCGCTCAAATTACGGTAATTTCTAGTGTAGTTATGGTGTACCATTACGATCCGTCCATATTTTAAATAAAAAAAAAGGTAATAATATACCCTAAATAATTTGATATTATGTAGTTCTTAGATATTGTGTTGAAATGAATGCTCAGAATATTACGATGAACTAATTATTATTGTATTTGGCCACGATTTGTAATGTGAATCACTGCACGATTATGACCACGGAATAAGGACACTGCAGAACCCTGTAGTTTGGAAGCGTCATGACTGAAGCGATTCACGATAAATGTACTTTCAGTTTTTTTTTTCTTTAACCGATATACAACAAAACAAGATCTATTAGATATCAAATATGATCTTTAGTAAACACAGTGTAGTAAACGTGTATATATAGTTACTTGATATTTCGAAAATAATACTGGAGGGCTCTGTTTATATAGTTGTCAATTCGTTTTGTGCTTTTATATACACTATATTGTAGATAATATATATGTATACATGTTTTGTATTTTTTGCATTATGTTATATTTAATTTCATAATCCTTTAATATTCGTAGTGTGCGAAAATCATCGTTTACGAATTGTCTATTACACAATTTTTTTTTATTATAAGTAATCAAAATATAAAATCCTTTAAATAGATAAACACTAAAAGGATTATAAGAATATTATATTTTATAAAAAGTTTAAAATAGGTACCTATGTATAATAAATAAAGGAATTATGATTTAGGAAGATAATATACAAAGCAGTTAATTTGAGTATTCGGTTGTACGCAGTAGGACTGGAAAGCAGTGATAGATGGAGAGTTAGTTTAACAAGATGGCCTGAAAAGTTAAAATACCTCACTAAAAAAATTATTTATCATAATAAATTATTCAAATTATATTAAAGATCTATAACTGAAAAACGTAATTTTGCATTTCTGCATAGTTTTTATAATTTGTATTATTATATAAGAAAAAACAAATACTCACATATTATATTATGTATATTAATAGTATTATACACATGATCATTACGATACCATACATATTCTTGGCATATAATTTTTGAAGTGTTAACTTTGTAACAATTTTTTATTGACAATTATAATTAATAATTAAAATGTAATTTTCTGTTTTAAGTACAGTGTAGTCGATTTTCAAAGAAACATTTTGATATTATACAATAAATAAATACTTTACCCTAGTTGGATTATATCCAAACGTATTAAATTGCCGAAACAGGAAAGAAAGATGCATATACCGTGTTTGTTGTTGGCATAGATGATTATTAAAATATACTCTACGCAAACACAATAGGCTAGCTATTGAGAATGAGACTACTTTTCACGCTCACCTTAATGAAATATGTTTAACAATTTATTTCTCTCTGATCCGGAGGCGTATTAAGTTTAAACGAAATAATTGCTTCAATAAGTTATATAATACATTGTATATAGTACAAGTATCTTTTTATCCAGACTTCTAATAACAATGTTCAATATATCAAAAACAAAATAACTTGATTGGTATAAATTATTAAAGTATAATCCATACAAAGAATAATATCGTTAGTATACATTTAAGAATATTATTTCTGAATTTTAATAAATTTTATAAACTAAAAAACCATAAAAATAAATTTCAATTTAATACTTCTTCGTAAGAAATGGAATATTTTAAACCTATTTATTTGTAACTCGATTGTTTGAACTAGTTGTTTCAAAATTGCAATAAGACGTAATATTTGAACGCGATTAATCGAAAAGATTATTTAGTCTAGGGTTTTATTGAAGCGTTAATACAATAGAATTATTATGAATAGGTATGATATGTTTTAATAAACTGTGAATGTTGAATTGTTAATTGGGGCATCAAATTATTACTTAATCCAAAATCGTTTTCCTATCGCTTTATATGCATTATGTATTTATGATATTATAATATGTATTATGTGATTTAAAATGTAGGTATCAAAAAAAGATAAATATCAACATATTATTTCCATAATATGCACTCATAATGCAATTATTACTGTTTGTGCCACTTCCAACATTTCATACATTTAACGTAATTTACTATGGTTAAAATATACGAATGATGGTCAAGATTTTCTATTCAATAGATATTGAATTTAAATTTATTATAAAAATGTAAAAACTTGAAAACTTTTAATAATTTGTGGTTAGACATTAGACAAGTTAAAATTGTGGCCAAAAGGCTTGATGCAGTTCGCGCTGTTGACGGTAGGCACAAAGTCATCACAAGAATCATTTAGAAATGTTAAAAAATATTAAAATTAATGTTAATAAAAAAGTTACGTATACATAAAACAGAATTTTTTTTTAATATTTCACTAATTTTAGCAATGAATAAAATGTATAATATTATTTTAAAAATTAAACATTTTAAGACAATTATAATTTTTTTAGATTATTTTTTTTTTCTGTTAATTAAACTAAATCCAGTTATTTTTGAATTTAATAGCAGGATTTTGAATGTATAGTAAAAGTTTTTAATTTTTCAACCAAAATTTTGATTTTCAAAATTGATTGACTATACATGATTAAAAATTATAGTGTATTACTGATCCAATCGTATTATTGTTACATTATTATATTATATTGTTGCGTGTATCGAAAATATTGAATAAAAGCTTAATTTAAAGTACATTTTATGATTGTGTTCATTAGATAAAATATTAAACCATTATTATTAGTATATCTATCATCAAATCAAGTCAAAACGTAAGAAGTCGGTAAAAAGAAAATTAAATAGGTACGACCTGTTCATCTATAATTTATAATTCAAATATATACGTATTTGTGGTTTAAAAGTAACATATCATATTATTTTAAAACCATCTAAAATGGATCCTACTCAACATTAAACCTAATATCAGGTGCTCACATTATGACCGTTTAAACTGTTTAAAGTTATTATAGTTCAACTGGCACGTGTTCTAATATAGTAGTGAACCGGTTGTAATCGTTCGGCACTAATAAAATGGCTTAAGCGTTTCCACGGGGCGTTCACTAAGAAACTAATGTGAATTTCATTTATCATTATTTCCAGTGTACTTGCGGCTTCCCCGGGGTGATATATATGAAATATCCGTGACGTATACTTAGTACTTACGTGTTGATAAAGACCATCGTGATCATTAACCAGCTGCATGTGGTGACCTATGCTCGAGTTTAGTTAGCCAAACATATACACTTAATACTAATCGATTGTTACATTGTATACCTATCAAAAATCGTTTTTATTCGGTTGTTTTCAAAGTTTGAATCCATTCTAAAATGAGAATAAAAATTATATAACTATAATAATAACGAAAATATTTGATGAGATAATATACGTACCACATAATATGTGTGTTACAATATGTACACATCGACGATTTTGCACATAAAAAATAAATTTAATATACTCGATAAAATTGTATTCTAAAATTTTCATTTTATTACAAATTAATAATTATTAGAACATAATATTGTATTTTGAAAGTATATGAGCAATACACTTTTGTGTGCACATAAAGTATTATTCAGTCTGCTGTTAAAAGTAGGAAATTATTTGGGGGAAGGAAATAGGCTAAACCTAAATAGTAACTGACCACTGCGTGATTGTACTATTTTGATTGAAAGGAAAGTATACAAAAATAGTTGTGTCATGTTTTGTGAATCAAAGTAGTCGACTATAGGAAATAATTCGTAACAACAAACAGTATGATATTTATCCAAGTTGATTATGATGAGAATAAAAAATATGGTAGGTATATCAAACAGTGACATAACCTTATGGCATACATATTTTAATAACTTATGATAAAATCATAAATAGTGGTTATAATATATTTTTTATACCTATAGGTAATAGCCAATTGGTATTCTATACATTTTAATATTACATGACATATTATGACTATGACAAATATAATTATTGTGTTAAATACCTGAGATAGGTATCTTGGTTAAAATTTTAATTTCCTATATTATAATATGATTATCACTAATATTTACGTTGACTATTTAATTTCTATAGTAGGTAATAACTATATAATTATTTCTATATTATAGAATTTTACACATATAAAATGGATTGATGGCATAAATGTTTTTTTGAAATTAATTTTTAATTTAATTAATTACTTTCAATTCATATATGATTTAGGTAAAATATTTTTTTAAATAATCATTTTAAATTAGATTAGTTCTCAATACAATAACATAATAATATTATGTTTGGTATATACCTATATTATGTCCTATACCAATGTTTGGATCTTGTTTTTATTTTAGGTATAGGTATTATATAGATATTATAAAATTATATTATATGACCTTAGAAATAAAAGTACTCTAATGTTGTTTTTTTATATTATATGATACCGTATCTGGGTCCATGGTCCTTTATAATTATTGTCTAAGAATGCATTTTTTTCATATCGGACTCCGTCATTTTGTCGTGACAAAATACGAATCCAAATTACGTTCGTTCAACACATCAGTCTCGGAAGGATTTTTATTTGTAGTCAAACACGTATCCAACATATAATTAGTGCAAGGATTTGCATTAGAATTATCTTATACTTTGAACTTATTGTTTTTTGTTTTATTTAATTTAATTTGTGGGGTCGAATGGTCGACCTCCAACTGTCATGGATGGAATGCTGAAGATTCTCTCACTCCGCTCTAATGACGTTTCACAACTTCTTTCTTATCGCGATAATGTTTGCTTTTGTTTAAAAAAAAAAAAAAAAAACTGTGACACCAAATCCCAAAGAACTACCTTTATATTTCATAACACAGCGAAATTCATGGATTACATTTTGATATTAAAATTATAAAAACAAGATTATTACATGACTGATGGTAAAAAAACAAAGTAAAATTATCTTTTAAAAGTTTCTCACGTTATTTTTATTCTCACCTATAAAATATATTTACTATCAAAGAAAGACTGGATTGCGTGATCTAAACTTAACAAGCTACATTAATTTAAATACAATTATATACAAATAAGATAGTACCTACAGTCTTATAATAGTCCTAGTGTCCTACACATACTAAAATTTAAAGAAGAATAATTAAATCATTGAGTTTGTTTTTAAAATATGATTTATATGGATTACATATTTTGAAAATTGTTGAGAATAATTTTTTAAACATTAAAATATTAACTTTTTTGAAATGCTGATAATTTAGTAATGATTTTTAATTCAGCAATACATCACGTATATTGAGCATAAGTATACATAAACTATAAACCTAGTCGTATTTAATAATTGTTGGATAAAATATTATAATTAAATATTAATTGTATTATATTATAAACTATTTTAATCTTTAATCTATAATTTAAAACAAATTCACAGTGAATGCTCAAATATTTTTAATGCTTTGAAAATATATTTGATTAATTTTCAAATTATTCATATATCTAAAAAGCATTAATACATAATAATACTTTTTAATCATAATCATGCAATTAATAGAATGGCCTTCATTCTCATTGATTGAAAAGAAATTGCTTGAAATTGCTTTTATTATATAAATATAGTACCTATATTGATATATTATTTCATGAATATTTTAGGACAATTATGTGATAACATTATTCAAAATTCTATACTTAAAAAAAAAAACAATAATAGTTCTATTATTATATAATTATCTTATTTTAAACAGAAATTATTTTTAGCCCCTCTTTAGTTCTAATTATGTATTGTATAATGAGAAATAAGCGAAAAAAACATTCAATTTTCTATTTATTATTAATACAATTTTTTTAAATTATTTTTGTTAATACCTATCTCATAAATTAAGTTCATTTTTGGGTTTATAATACCTAATTAAATGAACGCATGTTGTTGGGTAATTACTTATTATTAATTATATGGTTGACTATAGCTTTAGTTGATGAGTCGATCCGTTTTAGGATTATTTATATACTCATTTAACGGATTTGGCAAATTAATTACATGAATTCATTATGCGTATATAACATACATAACTCACTTGTAACGGCGGTCTATTATAATTCATTTTAATAAAACAGTAATCATATTTATAACATGGGTACATGTAGCCGCCTATCGTCAGGTCACGCTTCATTGTAATTTTTCAAATCGTTAAAACGGCGCTCCGAACAGCTACCACTTCTATTAACCGTGCGTTTAGGTCAGCATACATGTCTCTAAAGTATATTGAATGTTATTACTATACATATTATTACTATACTATAATAATAATACGTATGACGGATTAAGTAACATACGTGCCAATCGTGATTAAAATTCGTCGTTCATGACCCATTTGATCCATTAAATAATAAAACATTCAAGTTGCCCAAGTGCGTATACCTGCACTAAGGCATTAACAAAAAGAATTGCTCGTGTTGTATTCTTTTGTATCATGCGTGTGATTAAAAACATAATACTGGGTATAGTTTTCATAGGTTTCCATTTTTCAGCAAATTTGCCAGCAAGCGATGACAAAATACTGAAATTATCGATTACCTACAATATTAATAGGTAGTTACTAACTACGAGATATAGGTAGAGCGTATAAATTATATAACGGTCGTTGATGAAGTTGTATAGACGTGCGCGCTTATTTGTGAAGATGTATATTTTATTACTTAAAATTTTAGAGTTGTATTATACATATGATACATATGAGTTCTGGACTTCTGGTTCGAGTTTTTAAACCTGACATTGTTTTTTTCGATATTGAACAACAATCTATTATGAGTGTTTACAGTTTAAATCATGGTTACACAATTGCGGTTAATATTTAAAATTTGAATAACAACTATATATACATATTATATTATATATGTAATTGAATGTAAATATAGTAAATATATGGATGCAAATCAAATGTATATAAACAATATATAGCAACTATTATAGGTTTAAAAGTTTCATGTGAATTTAATGCAGAAGTGTATATATATTTAATAATATGTGCTTTGAAAACCTAAGAAATTCGAGTAAAAATTATTAAAAATTAAAAACAGGTATTTGAACCAAACTTAATAATTGTCGTGTGGGTCATGGGCGTGTAAATGTTAAAATATTAAACAGTAAACACGATTATTTATGGAACATATTTTTAAATATGTATTGTAATATTGATTTAAAATTATCATAATAGTTATCTAGGGTGCATTAATTATAATTAAATTATTGATGTGTGTTTAAATGGTAAATAATAGATAATATAATGTTTAGGTACTACCCGTCAGTGCGAATAAACTGGGCTGGATGGCAGTATAGTGAAAAACTGCAGTACTTACCCACCCGTCTTATATGTTTTAAACGAAAAAAAGGTACTACCAGTCTACCTAACTAAAATAAAACTATATTATAAAATATATTTATTATTTTTGTTTAATATTTTAAGAAATGCATATCAGATAAAGAGGTTTATAATTTTTTAACATTTTCTAAGTCTTTCTCATAAAGTCATAATCCAACTTATCTTATTCTTTAATATTATGCATCTTCTTATTAAGAAATTTCACTACCTCGTGTAGTCGTGTTATACATTTCAATTTTCTTGATGAAATACAAAAAAGTACAGTTATATTAATAAACACCCACAAGGAGACTATTTAACTGCTCATACAACAACAAAATATTACATTGACGCGTTAGTTGAAGTAAAGCGTGTGTGGTTTTATGGCATAAAAAGAGCTTTTAACATTTAATCTATAGTGTCATGATGTACAGAATAGTATTAAAATCCACCAATTTCTCAAATCCGGTTATAAATCGTACTGATTTTATCAAAAATAAAATAATTTACTACCGGTCAATAAAATACACGACCACAGTGAAACCATAATGAAACTGCTGCAGTAGGTATATACCGCCGTTACGTCATGACAAACTGGAAACGTAATAAAACGTAATATTTTTAGATAACCCATCAAAAGGGATACGTTGTGTGGACATTGATTACCTATATTATTATTATAGGATATAATATAATATTTAAGTATACCTTTAGGTTTTAACCATATGCCAGGCTACCTACCTTAGTACTGCAATAAGCCGATAATCAACAATTGTGTTTGCTTGTTGCGTAACTTGCCGACTCTGAGGTATAATCCCATCGGAAGCACGGAAAAATGTCACTGGTTAATGGTTGTAAGAAGCACTTTAAGAACAAACCGAACAAAAACCTGTTATTTTGTCTACACGTCTTTTTCCTCGTCCGACGTGACTTCATGTTATGTTTGCCGGTTTTTTTTAAAAATTTTCGTCGAACTGTTTATATTCACAATCACATAATATTATTATATTATAATTTTTAATAATTAACAAAATGTATAATGTGTATGAGTGTATGACGTATTATTAAACAAAATCATTTTTTTTAAATGGTCACTATGGCTTATTATAACCACGGTAAATGTTATCAATCGTTTATCGTTACCGCAAAGTAAAGTATTGGTTGGGTACTGTATACCGAGGTAGTAATACATACGTATATAAATTAAATCGGTTATTTTAATCATTATTGTTATATACTTATAAATCAACAAATTTAGTATTTAAGAATGTCCAGTAACACACTTACAGAGTTTCCGTCTAATTCTAATGGCTATTATAATTTTTAAGATAAAAATGTTGATATTTAGACAAACTTGTAAGCATTCGTTGTACTGAAATACATTTCGTTCGTGTGCCATAGTGATTCTGGGAACTGATACATTTATTTTTGAGCCATTTATAGACTTTTGATTTTTTCTACAAATATCAAAAATGTGATATACGATATGAGTGAGATTACTCATAAAGTCATAACTCATATAAGTTATAATTTTATTAGAATTAAAAACAAGTGGAGAGTAAATCTACATAGTTTTATTTTTATAAATTTATCATAATTTATCAAATCTATTATAATTACTTACTCAATTGATGATGTACACTTGATGATCTACAACTGTTCAACAGAGCGGTTATTTATTTTGTCCTTTTTTTTTTTTTTTGATTTAACACATACTTTGTTATTTTTTCAATTTTTGTTTAGCGTAATCGTCGGTTTATATTCTGATCAGTTTGATCCGCACTAAAGCGATTATCCACATATTAAGCGGCGACCACTGTATTTTTATATTATGACATCTCGAACGATTACAGAATAAACCTTCGAGTTCCTGTCATCACGATGCGGAATTATTATGATATATATTACTATTATTAGAGTCTAATCATTCGACCGCACCAAATGTATACTGTAAACCTACTATATTATGTCATTAATCATTTTTATTTATTACTACAACGCTCGAAGTTCTGTTTGTGTACTCGCTATTGTGACAAAATACTTATGACAATGTTCTATCATTATTATACATTATTATTGTCGAGTGTAAACGAAATCATGTTTAAACGTTTAAAGTACAAGTGCAATCTCTTAAAATTTCAAATAATTTATTAAAATCTATAGATTCAGCATTTTTATTTTTTGGCGAAAGTTAAGTATAAACTTTATTTACTTTGTTTTGAGAAAAAAAATAATATAATAGAAAAAAACTGTTTATAAAAACTAATCATCAATTGATAATAATTAGGTGATAAAATACTTAAAAATTACTATAGCGGTACATTATATAACTATACAATCGGTACTATAATATTATACTTATAAATTATTAATATCTAACCTAACCTGCCATGAAAATCAACCATTTATTTAAAATAGTTTCGTTAATTAATTTACGTATTTTTTGTATTACTTGTTTTATTATTTGTGAACTTGTTCTACTTTAAATTGTCATTAAATAACTAAAAAAACGAGTGTTTAGCTTAAAATACTAAAGACGGGTACCTACGGCCTTCATTATTCTGACACTGCTATATTTTAAGCATAATAATTTGATTTTTCTGTATATTGGGGGTTCTTTTTCTCGGGGATGTTTTTCTCACAATTCGTCTACCTTTAAAAACATTTTCTTATGCACAATTAAATTAACTAACTATTGATTTTATCCTTCTTTGCCCCACAAGAAATATTGTCTAGACTCTAGAGTGTCTAGACAGTATTTAGACAAACATTAGACGCGTCAAATTCTAATGTATTGTTTTACAATTATTCCGTCAATCTAGATGAACTATAATGTGCTCATACTATATCTTTAATAATATGTGATGTTATCTATGTTAAATAATAATATGGTATAAGTACTATTAAATACACCCACAATATACACATACCTTGTTATTATATGCACTCATTATTATTTTAATATCATGCATAATATTAATATAAATATAGCATTAAAATGTTTATTTAATGCAAGTCCTTGAGAAATGAGAACTATTTATAAAAAGAATCAAGTTTATTGTGTTATAATTTTTGCATATATTTTGTTTAAAAAATATAAATAAAATACCTAACGAGCTTAAAGTGTTAAGAGTTATGTTTATTAAATTTATTATACATTTTTATTATTATATTTCTGTCCGTTCGTAAGCTACTTTTTAAAACGAATAACTTCTTTAAATAAATATTTCAAGTTTTTCTTTATAATTTATACTTAAATATATATTATGTTTTTCAGTTCGAGTTCATTATTATAAATAAATTAAAACATTGCAAAAAAAAAACTAAATGAAAAACCTTGAGCATCCTTGAAAAATCAAGTTTATTATTACCTAATTATAAAAATATTTTACATTTATTGAAAAAAATTCATTTTAACGAACTAAAATTTAAAATAAACTTATACGTTTATTAATTAACACTTAAATAAATATCATTGTTTTTAATAGAATTATATTAATTTAATTCACTTATAAATAACACAATTTTGAAACCATGGTCAAAAATATATTTAGTTAAATAATGAATAGGTACAGTGTTAAATAGTACCTATATAATATACATGATAATATTAGATAATATATTATATATTATCATTTAACTGTTTCTCACCTGTAATTATCATCGTATTCCTATCATTGTTGGTTTAATACGGTAATACGAAATTTGGTAATCATCGATCAAATAGTACGACATGTCGACATATTATTATACTATTTCATAAATTAGTAGTCCCATTCCTAGTTGAATGAATCGGCTTCGCTCGTACAAAAAAAAAAAAAAATACCATTAAATTATTAAGACTTTTCATCGAAGAATTGGTTGATATGCTATACGTGTTCTTTTCACAACTCTGTAGAATAATCGTGAAATCGTACAAAAATTTTGTCGGAAAATGAAAAACAACCGAATTATAATGTGGCAGTGTGCACTATTATACTCTCTTCTCTTTTGCCCAAATATTGAAAAAAGACAACACACGTGGGGGTCCAAAACGAATTAATGAAAATAAAAAAATCGTTAAAAAGTTCAATGATTTGTTTATACAGGTCCATAAAAATTGTCTGTTATTTTACAGTACAATAATACGTATTATACACGTATATAAGGATGACGATAAGAGAATTACCGGTTATTTTAGACGACCGTATCTTCGTTTAGGTATCTTATAAGAATATTACTATGAATCCACGGTATATATACCTGAAGACATCGTTCATGTCTATTTTAGGTGCTTCCTATTTTATATTTATTCACACCAATATACCTATACAACACTGCTATTACGTTAGACTGAATATTTTATTGTACATAAATATTACTGCTGTGGGCAAAACAATACCCACAGTATAAAATTGATGCGAGACGGCAAATCGGATATACCTATATATGATTCACTTGTACGCACATCGGAATATGACCGTAAAGTTTTGCAACCGTGTGTTTAATGTTTTCGCCCATAGCCCAAAACGTTGATAATAATATTATATTATACGCACACCGAAATATTATGGACATTGAATTCGCCGTCCGGCGCCAACGACGACGGTCTTCTCTCCTACGATTTATATTTTATAATACGCGAGCGTACACCGCGAGCGCTCGACCCACGAGCGCATCTCTCGCTTCCTACGAACGATTGTTAATACTTATTAGGTACTCATAAATATTATTATACGCGTTTGTAACGCATTCCGACTCATTGGCTGTTTCGTCATAATAAAATATAAATAATCGTGAATCATTAACCGTATTATATACTCCCTATATTGATTCACATCGTCGTTTATTCGTATATATAATATTATTATATGTAGGTATTATATTTGTACATATATTATGATCATACCGCACTATATGGCTTTCACTCGGTAGAGACGTGCACTTCGAAACGGGTTAAAATCGAATCTGTCCGAAACATGCACGTGAAAATGTATATTAACACTTATTATATCATCATAATATAATAATATCATCTCTCTGCTCATAATGAATTGCGGTTCGCTAAAATAACATACATGCGTGTATATTATTATTATTATTTGGATATTATATATTATACACTCGTGATTTAGCAAAACGTAGTCGACTAGTTACGAGACGATATAATAGTATATTTAACTGAAATTAGGCTAGAGATGTCCGTTAAAATACGACGAATGTCGACTTACAATAAATTTAAGTAGACTGCAGTAGTGCAGTGTACTTATCGCACGTATAAAAAGATAAACATCGAAATACGCCTCATTAGAATCAGCCGAAAACATCTGATTCGCAGAAATATAGTCTAAAATAAAGTTATAATGAATATTAAACAGTTGGACATCTCATAATATAAGTAGGTAGGTACTTAGTTAACAAAATACGTCTAATACGAATTTCCCATGTAACTGCGTATAGACATTATACCTATAGCTATATTATCTAATAAAAACCGTAAGACCTATTTAATATGTAATATTAACTTTCGTTAGTTCAACATTTACATAATAAGTTATCATCTATTATAATAGTATGATATTATAAACATTGTTAAAATTCAGGTTTATTTTAATTTTTAAATAGACTTATCTGATAATTTTGTCTTCATAAATTTAATGATAATATTTTATACGTACATATTATCGTGCTTGTACGTTTATATTCACTAGTGAGTTTTTAGCAACAATAACAAAGAATTATAGTTTTTTGGAATCAAAGAACTATAGGTATATTAGTAGTACCTACATTCTTCAACTATATTGTAATTGTCAATAATAGTTTGAAAATAAAAAATTTCTTTACACATAGACGTTTATAATTTAACGTTTTTGAGTTTCATAATTACTATCCGTCCGCACAATTTTATTTCGGTGAACGAATAGTAACAGGTGAAAAGAAAAAATATCTCGTAATATATTTTACTGTATTATACTGCAGTAATAGATGGGTGCACACGTCACACATAGGTATATATAGGTAATCGTAGACGTCAAAACGTGTTATTGAAAATATTTTTAAAGTTTTCGGGTGAAATAATAATAATTACCAAAATATAATATATGGTACGTAAAAATGATAATAATTACTCATCATAACACGCGACGTATTTAACACATCAAGTGACCGAGTGTGATATAATTTTACTATATAATATAATCGCGTAATAATATATACAAAAAAAAAAAAAAAAAACTTATCAAATATTTTATAACGTATATAAACGCTGTCGGGGGACCTGGCCTGCAGATGTGCATGTGTTATTATATACGGCGCGGATGTCGTGTTATTGCAAAGGTGAAGGTCGATTACACTGTTCACACACGCGAACACATTTATTTCTTTTTATCGGTGGCGTCTTCTTCTGTTATAATACGCGTAGTATGGCTCACCGTGGTACCCATCATCGCGCTGCTATATGCGCACTGCGCGGTCTCACGACTTTCCCCGATATTTTTTTTCCCGACATTTTTACGCATAACTCCTCGTTTGTGATGTAGTCGTTGCGCAACCAAAAATTATATTATAATATTATTACTAGCGTATATTATATCCGACTCGAATACCGGCTTCCTATAGGTACGACCAATAATGTTTTTAGTATAATATAACATTATAATACATAATATTATTTTATATCCGCGAAGAAGATGCGATAACCGACGAATCCGGTTGTTACGACGCGTATAATAGGTATACACCGCGAGTGTGTTCCGACACTCGACGACGATGTTAATAATAATAATAGGTAGAGGTACCCATAATAATATATAATATATTATAACATTTACGCTCATCGATCATCGGGCGACGATTCGCCGCCGTATATAGATAACCGGCACCAATGTTACGGCGTTTCGATTAAATAACAATAATGATTACGTTTATTTATTTATTATTTTTTTTTCGCATCTTCTCTCATTTTTTTTTTTTTTACTCGTAAGATACGGCATCGACGTATATTATTATTATGGCATCGGACGGAATAAATTCACTATTATTGAATAAACGAGACACAAGAAGTTTTTATGCGCATAATAAATAACGCGATGATAATAACACATTTGTAAGTAGAATAATTTATTGACGACGGTCAATGTATATTGTATTCACGTGGTTTTTGAATTCCGAATTATTGAAATCATTGGTCTTGAACTTTCACACGTAAACAAAATTGAAAAATTATGTAAGTTTTTGCCTTGTAGCGGAATCACGAATTTCAGTAAAATGTGGCGCAATAATATACACTTATAAACCATAAACTAATAATAACGATTTGTTTGTATCAACTGTCATAGACAGTAAAAACATCATATTCTATAATACTTTCGATATTACAAAAATGTAATCTTCTCTGAATAGTTATTGTAAATATCGTTACCTACAATAATTTCAATACCTACCGAGAACTATACAATATTATTACAGTCTTGATAATCAGCTTATTTATTATCTTATTATTTTATGATTTGAAATAGAATTTGATTATAAACCATAAAAAAATATTGTTTGAATATTGAAACTTAAAAATAAATATTTTGAAAATATACATATATAGGTAATGTGTCAACTAGAACAAAATAAATATTACACAGAATAGCTAATATAATTATTAATTTGTTACCAAAGTTTACCATTTCATACGAGTATAATACGACATTTATAATTAATAGATCATAATATTGTGTTAACTATAATCATAAATCATTGTGTACGAATTAAAAATAAAAATCGATTTAATCCATTTTCAGTCACGTTTAACGCCCGTATACCTACATAATATAATTTGCATAATGCGACCGATATTATTTTCAATCGACTATCAATTCATGTAGAAATGAAATCCAATATCGTATGTAGAACGATTACCTATATTAAAATGTTTCATAATAGTTCCCAACTTGTTTTGTTGCTTAAATAATACATATTATATTGCCATATAAGTATATACATATTAACATATGATTGTAAATCAAATTATTTAGACAACAAATATTATTAAAACTGTTTATAACAAAACATGTGTAAAGTTAATATTCGAATTTGGAATAATCATAATTTTATCCTAGTCAAAAAAATTTTTATACGAGTTATAGTTTATTATTTATACTAATGTTGAATGTTCATTTTAATATTATTCAATTGTAAGAATACACTTGTACCTACCTACATCTATAAAATATTATTGTCGCGTAAGTATATTTAACTACCTATATATACGATTTTGCAACATATACTATTGTATAGTATC
>VUJU01003177.1:7810-28581 GCA_009835225.1 Aphis craccivora | reverse complement strand
TGCATAATAATATTACAGTAGATATCTATTTATTTTGTAATATACGTTTTATAAATACAAAATCGATCGCCGATTTTCTACTATAATCAACTATATAAAAAAAGAATCCTATGATTATAATTAGTATAATATACCTACCTAGAATATTTAGAGCACAATTTATTTTGCGAAAGTGTGAGTACTGTGTGGGCCTTCGTATAATATTATTATTAGGTACTTGTTATTGCTCACAATAATATTGTCTGTTTTTGTACTATTTTCTTCAATTTTATTAATTCTTTGAATGCCTATCGAATTTATCTATGATGATTTATGAACATCGAAAAGAAGATAGCAAAACCATTGGACTTGGAAGAAGTAGTAGATAAATTTGCTGTTAATCATAATAAATAATAATCGTAAGATTACTTTAGTACCTACCTATAGAATATAGATTATTTTTTTCAAATTGCATTTATTTTAACATACATTTGATGAATATATTTATACCTAACTCATATATATTATAGATAAGGTTTATAATATAATATACAGATTACAGATGAATATAATCTAATTCGTTTGTTTATTCAAATTTAGAATCTTACATATTGTACTAATTGTTATATTCAGAATCTATAATTATATAATTATACTTAGATATATTATAAACATAATTCTATTCGTGCTTAGGGAGGGGGAGAAATGTTGGCCATAATTAGGCCACCCTAATTAAATAATCCTAGCTACGTGCCTGCTATGGGCACTATGAGAATGATTTGTATGTGTGTGAATCATATAATACGATGCAGTGGCGTATTATTAGTCTTGGAGCAAGACCGTATGATAGTTTTATAATCTAAAATAGTAAAAATATAATTGGTGATATACAATATCCCTATTAAAAAATATGTTTATTAACACAAATTATTGTTAAAAAACTCATTTTTTTTATAAAATAATTATGATTTCCATTTACCTATTATACCTATGATACAAGTACTTCGCACACAGTGGTGAGTAGGGGGGATGTGGAGTAGATATTTATTTTAAGTACTGTTATAGTGATTTTTATGTTTAAGTGATATTTAGTTTTGATAAATATTTTTATTTTTGATATCTTGCATAATGGCATACGTTTTTTCTCCAATGGTTTTGCCCCACTGTAGGTGGCTTTAAATTAACAATAATTAAGTAAAAAGTATAAGCAATATTTCTCCAAATTATATTATTAAATAATCTGTACTTAATTTTTCGTAATTTGAAATAATTTTCGTGAACATCAAATAAAATGATGTATAAATATTTTTAATTATAATATGTGTGAAACAGTGATTATACATATTATCTTATGATTATAGGAATTTGAGCGGGAATTATTAGAATTGAGGTTAATTTATTGATGTCAATAATAATAAACATGGTCATGGATAAAATAATAAACATCAATCATTTTTTTCCATCTTGACTCAATATCCAGAAAACATTATCATACGGTTTTTCCTCTCGTACGGAACCAATAAGGTTTATAGATATTATAAACCTTGGTACGGAACTACCCCGTTTTCCCCTACCTACTTATAAACCATCTTTCCTCGGCTACAACATAATATTGTTTTTTTTTTTTATTATTGTATCGTCCTCCTAATATTTTTTTTTAATCAGGTAATTTATAAATGACGCTAAGCGTTTATATGTGTGTATACATCGTTTTATAATTTATTATTTAGTTATGTTAACCGAAATCTTATTGATGGATTCCAAATACTGGTTTATTTATTACAGTTTGCAAAATATAATCACAAAAACACGAGACTGAAGTATAACACTACAAGCATATGCATAATATATAAAGTAAATGTTTAAGTGGTGCTATAGAAAAGATCGAGTCGAGAAAAATTAGCGTTTCTAGCGCATGTTCAATTCTTGGCTACCGCCGTGTAACAGTTGACTCAAAATATAAGGTAGGTATTGACTTAAACGTAAGTATATTATTGGTAAAAATTGGTGTGTCGTAATTAATCCGCGATTTATAATAAATAATAAATTTCGACATTTCACTGGCACAGTTTAGAGGCCGGCAAAACACGTATACCCTCGAACAAAAACAAACGAAACGCATCGCGAAACGTTACAAGTTTTAATATTATTATAATATTGTATCTGTATGGTATACAACGAGTTCGAGTGGTAGGTATACAAGCAGTACCTATATTATATTATAGTAAAATAGTAGTTTATACCGGATGATTATTTATTAATTGTAGACGCTTCTATTATACCAGCAATAACACTTATTAACATATTTTAAAATATATATAAATTT
This sequence comes from Aphis craccivora, assembly GCA_009835225.1. Lineage (NCBI taxonomy): Eukaryota > Metazoa > Arthropoda > Insecta > Hemiptera > Aphididae > Aphis > Aphis craccivora. Next base: position 26,276 of record VUJU01003177.1, on the reverse strand, counting down.
TTTTTATATTCTTTGAATTCATTGAAAAACAACATTTTTATACTTTGTATATTTTTTCCATGAACATTTCTATAGATATAATATTTGAATTTAGAACGCGTGATTAATCATTGTAGTTACAATTAATAGTAACCATATGCATCTAATTATGCGAATCATAATCCTATTATGTACATTATTAGGTTTATGTGAGCTTAATAATTCAATGGCGTTTGCATAAGTGTATACGAAGGTGGGGGAATTTAGTTACATAAATTGCCAATAGATTGTTGAGCTTAAAATATATCAAACTTATACACCGAATTATAACGATGAATAACAAAACGTTAACGTTTTAAATCAATTTACTTCAAAATAATATGTAATGTTTAGATATCTATTGTACCTAATACACACTTCAATTATAAAATTCAATTTATTTCTCATTTTGGCCAATTCGTCTATACTCTATTTACTTACTGCACTGCTATTAATATAGAACAAGACCGTTAGGATTGAAAAAAAATTCAAAATCCAAAATCTATAAATTTATTTGAATTTCGAATAATTTTTTGTGATAAAAATTATATTTACCAGCTTTACAAGCTCTCGGTAGACCAAACATCGGTGTAGAGATAGTCGTAGTTAGTATATAGATACACATTTAGTCTCGTAGGTATATTGTATATAGATTATTATTATGTTTTATTATCTTTGATTATGCCTCAGTGATATAAAAAAAGTCGCTATCACAGTATCACCAATCGTTACAACCACTTTTTACTTATTAGCACCATTAACCATACCATATTGTCTATACTACTGTATATCACAATCACTAACAAGCGAGTTTGAAAACTGTATGAAAAAAAATCAACAATGGGGTGGGGGATCAGACATTCATCAGAGCCCTTCAACACAGTGGAACCTAGATAACTCTAACCTTTATTAGTCGAATTTTTGATAACTCTAAATTTTTCTTCACCCCCAACCGTCGCAACCGATTCGAGTTATGGAGGTTCCACTGTAGTTCCGCAGCAGACCTAAATAATAATATATGATTCTGTCGTCCCACTATATTCAGATTAAATATATACTTGAAATAGTTCTCCATATATCCATTTCCATACAATTGAAATACTCTGAGAAATAATGTGCTTCGGAATATGAAATTTAAAAAATGTACTTACAAAAAAAAAAAAAAAATAGAAATAATAATAAGTAATAACAATAACAATATAAATAATTAAAAAGTAGTAAAAAATAAAAATATAATTTTTTTAGATTCTGAACGGAGTGATGAATGAATTGATTTTACAATGATGTGTGTTTCTTTTTTTTTGTGTGTGTCTGTGTACAGCATAACTAGTCGAAATAATGCTCCAATTTCAAACTATGGGGGTGGTTTCCGATGAAAAAGTGAATATCCCTGGTGCATTATAGAGGTTAAAAGTAAACATTTTCCAACAGTTTTCAAAAAAATCGAGAAAAACAAAAAAAAAATGACGGAAAAACGGGAATTATTACTCACAACCAGTTTTCGATCAAATCGATTTTTTTATATAGTTGTAATTCAAAAACTAATCACTGTAAATACTTGAAATTTTCACCAAATATTTAAATCAGTGTTATCTATATACAGTTAAATTTTCAAAACAATTTGACTGTTTTTGAGTTATTTATAGACCACTCAAATTTTCGATTTCTCTGAGAAATTTTTTTTGAAGTGTGGATAAAAAAATGTTGGATGGTCAAAAAAACTTGAAAGTTTAATACAAGGTACCTTATGAGTTATTCTTATTGTAGTTAAAAAAATTAAAAATCGTTAGTCACAATTTTTTTTTTATAAGTGTTTATAGTCAAATTTTTACGAAATCTGTCGAAAACGTGAAAATTTGCAAGTAATTTTAAAGTTGAAAAATCATAAAATTTTTTGTGTTTATAGTTAAGGATTAAAAATACAACACTAAGTTTTCCATAAGTTTTCTTTCAAGTATTCAAGTATCTATAGAGAAAACTCGTAGCATCATTATAGGAAAAATTTTAAGCGCGTTTGAATTTGAATTTTTTTGGAAATAGCGTAACGATAACGATTTATCCTCAAACGATTTTAAATATTTGTTATTATTCCAAAAGTATAAGTTATAGATATTTGGAAATTTTACCAGTTATTAAAATTGGCATTTTCTTTACGTGATTTAAATTTCAAAATATTTTGACTTTTTTTGAGCTATTTATAGACAACTGAAATTTTCAATTTTTCTGAAAATTTTTTTTTGAAATGTCGATAAAGTTTTTGTGGCCCTATGAAAATACTTGAAAATTTAATACAAAGTTTTTTATAAGTTATTCTTAAAGAGATTAAAAAATTATAAGAATGCATAGGCACAATTTTTTTTTAATAGCATTTGAAGTTCAAATATTGACAAAAATTCATCAAATTTCTGAATAATTGCAAATTATTTTTTAGGTATAAATGTATAATTCATAAAATTTTTTGTATAAGTAGCTCTAAAAGTTGAATATTTAATACAAGGTTTATCATAAGTTTAGCTTACAATAATTATAAAAGAACTTTAATTTTTTTTTGGTGTATTCAAGCCATTAAAACATAAACCACCTTTTACACCAACCATTCGAAATGATATCCTATAGGTTGACAAATCATCTTCGTTCAGAATCGTTTTTCGTATACAATGATAACTATTTACTATCATTGGATTCAAATTTAACATTCCTATAAAAATGATCCACACGGCACCTAATGTACAGCAGAGGGGGTACCAACTTGCCCGCTTTTTTTTTTTTGAAAATATTGTTTACAAATAAAATAACAACTCCCTCGAAGTAAATAAATATTTTCGAAAACGTTAATGATAGTTATGTGTTGATGACGACGAATGCAGTTTACCGTATATATAAGAACCGCTCTGTACGTATTATAATATTATATAACCGAAACGCATCGCGATAAACTCGATGACATTTAAGATTTCGCTCACACTGGCGCAGTGGACGTTCGTATAAGTGATGCGTGCGCGCGAGTGTGGGTCTAAACACCAAAAAGCAATAAAATCCGTGATGCGCGTGTATGAGTAGCGCGATCGGTTATCAGCTCTAAATAAACGACCAGTAGTGTGTGGCAGGCCGGGTACGAGTCAGGTATATAATATACGCACTCGTATGTATATTATTATAATGCTTCATATCCATATATTATACAGCATCACCAGCCGTATAGCTTGTACGCAGAATTCGCCGTGTAATCGGACGGTAGTCGCGCTTCGGGCACAGTAAACGTATACATACAATAATAATAATGATATGCGCGGGTACCTATATGCAGCGCGTACACGTTATTATAAATAATATTATCGAACATATTATATACGGAATACGCTATTTGTATCAAAAAAACTCGAACGCGTTGAGAAACCCACGCGTGTACGGCCGATGCGTGTGGATTTATATTATTCATAAAAAAAAAAAAAAAAAACAAAAAATTAAATAAACACATACAGGGTGTTTCGCCTAGCTAGTCTTCGTAATAATTCGTGTTCACGGTCGCGGATCGCCCATATTATAACAGTGTTATACATCTGTACGCGCTCATCTAATGTATATATACTCTATATACTATAGGTATATACTGTGTATACGTACTCGCCACCTCCAACCCATATAATAGCTTTAATATAATTGCCCAACTATCCGAATACGACTCAATGATAATAAGTGTATAATATATGATTCAACATTGAACGAATTAACATAAAATGGATAAATCTAAAAAAATTTTAAAAACGCGATTATAAAATATACTATACTCCGAGTTGTTTATATAATATACTGTATGTATGTATGTATGTATGTAGATGTGTATAGTCAGGGTTTGGACAAATAGTTATTGCTTGTCCGGTTCTGAATGACATACAGCAGAGTAATATGCAAATACGTTTTAAAAAGTGTACAAAAAATGATTTCAAATATACGTATATTCAAATAAAAATATTGAGAAATTTTATGATAGTGTCTTCACCAGGTAAGAAAATTTGGTTTGGTTTGATCCGCGTATATAAATGTACGACAAATATTAAATTTTAGATTCCTTATTTTAAAGACTAATAAATTATTCTATTTTTTTATTTATTTAGTGTATTAAATTAAAAGTTAAGACACGATAGTTTCTAAAGAAAAACTCGTTTGTACATTAATTCAATTCTTTAGTGTTTTTATTTTTACTTTTAGACTATGACAACATTAAAAACCATACTTATGATGTTTTTTAAATTTATTAATTTCTTTATTAGAAAAAAAAAAATTATTATCTCAATTATTAAAAGAATAATTAAAAATAGTTTTGTTCTAAGGAATCTTGTGATTGATGACGAGCACATATTTGACGATTAAATTATAAATTTACTATTATATAATAAGTTTAATAACTGCTATTAGAACTATTATACATTACTAGAATTTGTGTTTCAAAAGTATTATCGATGAGAGTTATGAGACTAACGAAAATCGGCCGTGGTGAGATATCTTGTTAATAAACTATTATTACAATATACGAGTAACATGTCTACAGGATGATTTACCAGTATGATCGCCCCTTTTTTTCTTTAATAATAAGAGGATACATTTATTCAAAATCTAATTTTTGGAATTTTTAAATATACTTAAGTAGTTAGCACATTTTCAAATTCTCATGAGTTTTTGAAGTACCTACCTTATTGTTTGAAAAACAGAACTTTTGTATCGGGACACCCCTTATTATTATTTGATACAAGCAATATGAAGAATCGATGTTTAAATAAATTTGTTTATAAAGAAAAATGTTGGGGTGAGCGAGCTTGGTGAATCGTCCTGTATTATAGTGGTACTTCTCGTATCGTCGTCAGCTGCATCGGCGACGCAATTGACCTAGGAAGATATACGTATACATAATATAATAATACGAACAGTTTATTTACCGGGGGAAGGGCGGGAGAATTCCGCAGTCTTCCTTCTCCCTAATCACCGCGTGGAGAGTCCGGATTTCGTTGATTTTTCTTTAGGATTATTATTTCCCCTCCCCCTCTCCCCCGTTCCGTTGTATTCCGTCTAAATCGGCGTGCGCTTCCGCGGCGGCGGTAGCGCTGGTGGGAGGTGGAAGGCGCTAGTCTCAGTACGCCGTCCGCGTGCGTACTATTATACTACGCGCCGCTGGAGTGGGTGTCCGATACGAAAAATCGGTTTCGGACGCGAACGAATCGTGACAGAACTGCGATCCGCGCGGCACCGGTGATACGTAGGTACCTCTCTATACACGATATTCTATTTTATAATAATATAATAATATTATATAAACGCACGCGCCACGACGTCGGTCCGAGGTTTCGTTTTCGTCGTCCAAGCCGTTCCGCATGCGAATTTTTTTCGGTCGTCGTTTCCCGCCGGAATTTGAACAGAAAGTTTTTTTTTGTTTTCGAAAAAAATTAACTCGGACAATCGATACGTTTTAATACTAAACATTATAAATAATTCTTACGCAAACATATAATAAACCCTTTTTTATACGTGGGCTCATCATATTATGTAATTTATTATAACAATATATAATTGTTTAAACGTTGATCAAGTAATGCATATTAAAATATAATATAAAAAATTATCTATACTATATCGTTTTATATTACCGTCATTTTCGTTGTATATTGTTGTCCTACAACGGGCAGTTTTCGATCACCACACTGTTTTCACACTGCGATTGCTGAGTATACATAGACAATAATATAACGATCGTCGTGCCACGCCACCGTCGTGATGATGATGGGTCGTCGTCGACTCAAGCTTTTGGTGGCCATGCTCGCCCTGATTAACTGCCGAACGGCAGCCAAGATTATAGTCGAAGGTAAAACGAGCGAAAATATAATAATTAATAAATATTTTATTCAAATGTGTCCTCCTGCTATATGTGTATTATACGTCTGTACAAGCATGAGTTATATAGCCCGCAAAATTAATATATACCAGCCACCAGGGGTGACCACAACAAGGCTCTTAATGAATTTCGTGCGGCTCTTGAACCAAATACTTAGACTAAAACTAAATGTAAATAAATGTTCCTTCATTTGATTTAAAATGAAAAATGTATTTTCATTTTATAAACTTTGCTTTATGATGTCGCTCACCTCAAATTAACTTTATAAATTTGTGGCTCCCAAAGTTATGGTTAGTGGCCACCCCTGTATATACAATGCGCCCCGAGGAGGATTAAGGTCGATGTGCACTTATTTTTATCAAATTTCATTCGGTTTTAATAAAAACCAATCTCCTAACTGCCTTGTTTCGCACATTGTGTACAATATACCTACGTATTTATTAACAAATACCAGTTGACAGTCGGTGGACAAATAACTTGTATTTTTTATGGCTAAAGTGTATTGTTTTAATTATTATTTTTTAAATAATAATATAAAACAAATGTCATTTTATACAAAATTAATAAACATCCACATTCTTAAAATTGTGCAGTTAAAACGTATAAGTAATAATATAAAAATATGTACCTATAATAATAGTTTATTTCTAAATCTGTTAAGACGTTTCTAACGCGTATAGAATATAACAACGATGTTGTAATTCTATAAATCGTTCGGCATTACACGTGCGCAATTATCAACTAAAATTAATATATTTTATTAGTATTATGGAATGATCGGGTCTGGCGCTATTCGAATAATTTTATTATCACACCGCTGAAAAGTGACCGGCGTCATATTAAAATATACTTGAAATCATAATTTTTTTTCTACGTACTTATATATATTTCATTTTCCAAATTTTATTGCTAAACAAATATTTTTTGTGCAACGTTTGGTTTATTTGTATATGTACTTTGACAGAACAGAAAAAAAAAATAATGAGTAAAAATTTAAATGTAAATTAAACGGAAAGATGCGTATCAGTCCCTTATAGGGGAGGTATTTCTATATAATCTTAGAGGTGTTTTCAAATAACATCGCTCTATTCCCCCTCGGGACGCGTTGTATTAATGACACAAGTTTTTATTATTTTACAATGCTTTTTTCCTTGCAGCTATATGTTCGTTTTCGTGTTCAATTATCGATAAAACTACTATATTATACTGACGGTTGAAAAGATCAAGTGTCTTTTTCGTTTATATAATTATTACGCGGATATGCAATCAGTGCGTGTAGCGCGTTATATGCATTTATATTATAATATTATAATATACGTGCATTATTAAAGAGCGGCGTTAAGAAACTAAAACTAAATGTACACGTGAATCTATAATACTAACAGTCATATAGTGATTGAATATATAAACGTAGTAGCACTTGGCACGTGCTAACAGATTATTGACTTATCGTAGGTGTGCTGTGACACATTTAAAATAGATATAAATAATAAATAATAAATATATTATGACGTATAATATGAATATTGTATGGATTTTAGTATTACATGCAGAATTGATGGAATTTGCATATTGTTTTACGCGAGCCATGTATAGGTACACGATTTATAGTCAACAAAGTTAAACACTTGTTTCGTCGTCAGTGAATTTAAATGGAATTTTATTTTAGATTTTAGCGGAGCGATGAATGACGTAGAAATTCGTTTTACAATAATGTTTGTTATATTTTTTTTAAGTCTGACGTCAACTTTAAGAGGAGAAAAAATACTTAAATCTTCAAAATGTTGAGGGTGGTTTCAATGGGATTGGATTGTTTATCATTGAATTCATAATAATTAACACATCCATTAATCATTATACATAAATATAATTATTGATAAGCTATATTGGATACCTATAGGCTATAATACTATACCCTGATTTACTTTGGTTTTGTTGTAATTGAAATATTTGTAATATTTAGATTAGTGACCAGTAAAATCGATTCATATTTTTCGACTATTTTAATAATATTAAAATTAAATCGAAATTTTTCTATCTCACCATGAATAATACTTTTATTTTGTTATTATTTGTATTATTTTCTTATAAAATATAATAATTATTAAAACAATTAGTTCCTGGCTAAGATAAACATAAATGTATAAATAGGTTTATAATGAATATCTAATAAAAAAAAAACCTGAAATCAAAATATTCAAATATTTTAAATTAAAAACACCGAAGAAGTCGCTATATTGTATAAAAGGTGTCAAATAGACTTCGAAATATTAAGTAGGTCATTGTAATGTATGTGTTAAATTTGAATTTATTGATAAATCATTATAAAACTATGAAAAATGATTCCGGGAGCTGAGTAAATAAGCCGGTCCTTAAAAAAATAGGTCAACAGATATTTTATTAAATATTTATATTGCTATAAGTAATCTATTTTTACATGAGTAATATGACAAATTAAACTGATTTTTTCCAACAATAAACCATACATTATAGTATAGTAAAATTAATAGATATGTCTATAAAAAATGGGATCTATGCATTTTTCATATTTTTAAATTATTATAATAGAAGCTTATAATTATGTGGGACCATGTAACACATTTTAAAAGTTTTTGAACGATAGTAAATATTGTAATCAAAATTTACAGAAAAAAATTATATAATTTCAAATACCTATACTTAAAGGTAGTCTAATTATTTAAAAAAATGCATTGTGTATAGAAAATGATAATTTAAGTAATAGCTTAGCTTTAAATTTGTTCAATTAATATTTTTTAAATTGAAACAAAATAACAAAAATAGAAGGAGTCATTATTTTAGGTATGGTATGTGCTTAAATTATTTTTCAACTTCTTAAAATAAACCTTATGAGGAATTTTGTATTTCTAAGCTTGAAATCTTAAAACAAATATTGAATAACTTTTCGTGATTTTGATACATTTTGTAAAATGCATACCTAACATAAACGCATAACAACTTAAACTACACAATGTATGGCATACATAGTATTTTTTTTGTTTTATCTACCTATTTGAATTTTGTGTAAAAAACCGTATAAGGGATATAATATTAAGTGCTAATTTTTTTCAGTCACAAGCAAAACCTTTTATTATATTTATATATTAATCGAAAAAAAATTTAATTATTTGTACATATAATATAAAAGAATAAAAATATTATGGATTTTATATAATTTCTACAGAACTTTAGTATAACTATTTTGTAAAAAAAAATGTAATTCTTCATAGAATTTTTTAACTAAATCTTGTCAAAAAACTACCTACTAGTTTTTGGTAAAAACTCAAAATTTCCTTCATATTAATATTTTTTATTTTTTTTTAACCGATAATTTTTAAATTTTCTTACCTGAAAATTTTTACTCCAACATCCTCAAAATATCAACAAAATCTAATTTTCAAATAAAAACCACTCTCAACGTTGTTGATTGAATCATTATTTATTCCTCAAGCACAAAAATTTAAAAAATGGTTTTGTTGTAATATTAATTAATAATATTATATTGATTAATCTGCTTAAAATCCAGAATCCATAAAATTTTATACCGTTAAAATGATATTACTAATAAGTTATAACTATTTTTACGTATTTTATTAATCACATATTATAGACAAATTATTATTAGTTTTTGAATGTTAAAATGTAATAAATAATATCTGTATAAACTATAAAATAAACATTGTAAATAATAAAAGTGCTGTTAATACTGTTATGTTCTGTATACTATACCTTTAATACTTACATAAAATATGATGATAAGAAATAAATAATCGTTAAGTTTTTTTTATTACTATTATAAAAACATATATAAGTAGTAGAGTTTATAACCATATTATCTAAATTTGAGAAATCTCTAGTTTTATTTATTGACGATTGAACCTATTTGAGTAATCTACTTATTGACTAGTGTCTAATGTCTATTATATGATAAATCTTCGTGTTTTATCTTTTATTATTAGATTCATATAAGAATGCTGCTATACATTGAGAGATACCATATATTTGCCTAAATCTTATGCTGACAATAATTAAGTAAATTTAAATATATTGTATATTTCTATTACATAACTAGATATTACGAGTAGTGTGTATTTGTTAAATGTGAAATCAGGTATTTCTTACGCTTAAGTTTTTTTTTTTATTTTAGATCAGTCATGTCCTAAATGCCTGAATATATTGATTTTACAACGATGCGTATTTTTTTTTTTGTCTATCATCACCTTTTGAAGAAATGAAAATGTTTAGGATTTTTAATTTAAATATCTTTTCTGGTAGGAAAGTGAATCTAGTTCTAAGTTTATACTTTTTGGAGGGGAAGAGTCAAAATTAAAAAAATTGTAATACTTAATAATTGGGAAAAATAAACAAACAATTAAGCAAAATTGTCAATTTTTATGCAAAACCGGTATTTTACGAAATTAATTTTCTCAGTTGAGTGTATTCCAAAAACAAATAACAGAAGATCATTTACTTGTTCTCCAATTATTTATATTAGCATTTTCTTTAAGTAGTATAATTAATTCATCTAAATCACAAAAATTTAAAAAATGTTAATTTTTGTATAATTTTCTCATAATAATATAGGCTCATTCTAAATGCAAAACATTTTAAAATATTTAATTATAATTTTTATTTACACACATAAAATCAAACTGATAAAAAAAATTGATCTTAGTTATTTTAAAATATTATTTATGGAGACTTTAAACTTCTACGCACACAAACACAAACGTATTTTCAAAAAATTATAAAATTAATTTTATGCGATTTTCTATTTATACCATGAATCTTTTCACAACTTTCTACATTAAACTAGTATTTATTTGAAATGTTTTCGGCAAAAAATAATTTAACCTTCCGTATAACTGCTATTTCTTATTAGTAAAATAAATTACTATAATAACAACATAAATACATCATAAAATATACTTATTTATATAGATTGTCAGTCAGCCTTCGTTCAAAATCGTTTTTCGTATGTAATGATTTTTATCATTATAATAACAAACTTAACATACCTATTCATTACAGTGACTTATTCAATGTACCTAACTAACACCTAACCATGAAAACTGATGCATGCCTATACAATTAAATAACAATTAATTATTGAAATAAATAAAAAGACATTATACAATATTATTTAAGGTACTTCGTTATTGTCGTAATCGTCGTACATCATGGTATATAAAATAAACTTAAACAAAGTTATCAACACAACGATACAAGTACTTAACATTTTTCATCACTTATGTATGACTACCACCATTCCTCTAATGGTAGAATTTCTACAAATCTCTTCATTCATACTGTATAGATAGTAATTGTCGAACCTACAAAGTGTTCTCTATGGTTTTATTGCCTCGTAGATAAAATCGTGCTTGTTGGAAGAACTGAATTTCGACCTATCTTTTAATAACGGGCCACAGACATGTTTGTTTAATACATTAATAGTGTGTAAAAATGTCACATAATTATCGAGTACCGATCAACTACTCTATCAATCGGTATATCACACTGGTCACTGTCGGTACTGTTACCCAAATGTATATGTATTATCGTATTATAAAAAACTTAATCATAAATCAGGTATAATATGTATACAACTACTTACTTAAGTGAATCACTCTCCCACACCACTCTACAGTCCCTATATATATATAGTCTATTATATTATATTATATTGTTATATACTTATATTTATTTTAAAAAATGTACGAAAAATATACGTTATTATACAGACAAAGAGTATTGGACGTCGCTGGGCAGGGCCGAGCTAGACGAAGCTCTGAACGTGGCGATGAATAATAAAGTCGCGAAGAACGTGATTCTGTTTATCGGAGACGGGATGGGACCGAACACTGTAACTGCCTCGAGAATTTACAAGAACGGCGAGAAAGGACGATTGACTTTCGAAAAGTTTCCACATTTGGGGCTGCTCAAAGTGAGTAATCTATTGCACGAAATTGGTAATAATATTACACTAACAACATTATTGTCATATTAAATATCAATATGGTATAATAATATACGTAGAGTAGGTTTTACTGCAGTAAATAACAGTGAATGAAAAGTTTTGTATACATAATTTATATCACAAAGCAGTTTTCAAAAAAAAAAAGTTTACATACATTTTTTTTTATCGTTTTTTGTATTTAAAATTTGGTGCAAAACATTTTTCTGACAATTTCAATATTTAAAACTTACCTACGAACAAGTGGCCATTTAGTTATAAATTATAATATTGCATACTATGTACAATTTATATAAAATGTGTGGTGATGACGACTATACGGGTATACAGTGTCGTTGATCATGGTCTTTAAGTGATCGAATAATATCAAATAAAAATAATGTTTAATACAATACATTATAATGTATAGGCACGGAAACTGTCACTAAATCGTTTAAGTCACCAAGTCATTTTTTTCAACGAAGGTCACTATTTTCAATGGGTTCATATGATTATTATTGTTATCTTACTATTGTTGTTGTCCTATAACTGTCACGCTACTCGTATTATTATTGGGGTTAGGAATTAAAAGAAGCAATTTTATATAAAATTCCATACTATCTCGATGTTGGTGACAGACGCTATATGTAATATTTTATACTTTTGTCACAATTCACAACAATTAAATTAAAGTAAAGTCGTTTTAAAAGCTATTGTAAACGAAATTTTATAATAAAATATATATATCTATATATATTATATATATATACCTATATTGTACAGCAGACGCTTAACCGTTAGTGTCTCCAATAAATGTATTCTTCCGCTATTGTTGTCGTTTAAATACGATTTGTTGTCTGCGTACTTAATGTTAAAATTAATTTTATTTGGCGTCTGATCGTTTTTTACGACCCATCAATATTTACATAATTATTTAGGGAGACGTTATAGAAAATTATTAGATTATTTTTTGAAATTAAAAAAAAAAAAAATATGATAGGTAGTAAATCTAATTTGTTGTTAGCTTACGATGTGTTTGTTCATTTGTTATTCAACTTAAATAAGGTATAAAAAAAAAGTATGAATATTAAAATATTATTGATTATTACACTTGTTAATTAAATTAAAAAAAAATTCATTTTCGCAATTAAACTGATCAGCAGCCACTTTATCATTATAATTTATTACTACTTAGGGCAAACAGTTATTAGATAATGACTAAGTTATATGTTATATCATATAAATGTATATATGAGCAATAATAAATTATAATTTCAGAATATAATTCTTATCTATTATATCACGAGAATTAGAATATAATATATTATTTTATTTAGATACTATGATTATTGACTATAATATTTTCATTTCGATATTTTTTTATAATGTAAATACCATTAAATATTCAATCAATTTTTCTAAAAATAGTTATTTGTGTGTACAATGTATTAACTGTACGATATTTAATTGATTCAATTAAAACATGAATTAATAACAGTATTACAACTTTTCACATAAGTACACTGTATAAAAATACTATCTACTACTAATAATGGTCATATGTAAATTTAAATACAGTAGCTAAGTAAATTTATTTGCTGTACGTAAAAATAAGAAAATTAGTCACGATTAAATATAGGGTCATGTTGTTTATGCTCACTTCTGCAGTTATGTGTAAATTGTAGTTAATGATGCTGCATATACACAACATATTATTGCAAATTAATTTTATACTTGAAAATATGTAAATTTGTCACGATTAAATTGCTTCAAACATATTTATTTACAAATATCTTATTTAAATAAAAAAATTTCAATATTTTAAAGACCGTATCGGTATGAGAAATTTAATATTGTGATTTTTTTAATATAATATTTATAGTGGACTGTATTAATTAAATAATATTATGTATTAGTTTTCTATTAAATATTATAGTGTAGTACAAATATTCATTTTTAATAATATTTTTAAATTGTTAATTTCTTTTAATACGACACTATTATAATTCGTTTAGGTACTTTTTTTCTTAAATTATATCACAAATCTATTTAATTATTTGGCAATTTAATAGGGCAAAATATTAACGGTTTTATAATCTACCGGTCTATATAGATATTAAGTTAAGATATATTAAGTTAATTATTGTTTTAATGGATATTATTTATAATTATTACTTATTACTTGTTAAAAACTAACGAAAAAACTCATTCTAATTGCTTACTTATTTTCGTAGAAATGATCATTGCTATCGGGCTATATTTTATACTTTGTGATAGGTATATACTATATTGTACATGAAGTGATTATTATGGACGAATAATACGTATTATTTATTGACAATATATCGCGTTTGTATACAAGGTATTTTTCAAATAAGTGGTAACAACGTTTCATATTCGGGATATGGCTATACAATATCATACATCGGATAAAATATAATTTCTATCGAGTATTAGTCCAATATATGTCGAATAAAAAAGCATAATGACATACCTTATATGTATCCGTTAAACAGAAACATTTTACCCAAATCAGTTAAAATAATAATAATAATAAAGTAAAATTATGCGAACGGGAACAAACGCAATTGGTTCAGGGACAGACGGACAGTCGGCTAAAAAACACTTGTGGGTCTTTACTGCTCTTTAGTAATAGCCTTCGTGTCTTTTAGTATTCTTAATCAGCAATTAATCGCTCATTTATTATTTACTGTTTTTGGTATTATTTTTTTTCTTCATAATTTTAATTCATTACAAAACTATATTGCCATAATTTTTTTCGTTATCAATTTTTAAGGTTTTTATTTTTTCAATGATAAAACATATTTATAATTTCATATTTAGAAACAGAATATTCTTCAAAGTATTTCGATACATATATATATAAAAAAAAATTAAAAATCAAATAAGGTATTATTATAGTATTTTTGTCATACATTTCAAGCATGTGGTAATGCGTAACGTAAATGGTAGGTGCCTGTAAATAATATTGGTAAAATTCTAAAAAATAACACTAGGTAATAAATTCTTTCCTAAAAAATGAGACTAGAATATCACTAATTATTTAACTTATTGATCAACTTGCAGAGTTTGTAATGTTTATGTAGAAATTTGCTGTTCTTAAAAAAAAACACTAAAAATAATGTAGGTATAAATATTATAAATAAAATGTGGTAGTCTCGAGCAATATTTGTCGAAAAAAATAATAATTGATCCACTTACCGTAAAATAATATGATAGGTATGTATTTTATAATATAATTATGATTTATTTTTGCTAATATACACGCGATGACATCCTATGCATTTCAGACGTATTCGGTCAACAAACAAGTGCCGGACGCAGCGAGTTCAGCAACTGCGATGTTCACTGGTGTAAAGGTCAATCAGAGGATTATTGGCCTGGACATAAATCATAACATTAATGATACAAGTTACTGCGAAAATGCCAATTCGGAGAGCAGACTCGAGTCGTTGGCCACTTGGGCACAAGACGCTGGAAAAAGCACCGGTATGATGCACTTAAAATTTATATTGAGAATTTTAAAATTTTTAAAGTTAGGTATAACATTAATTTGTATTTAAATACGTCAATTTAACGGCTTAGTGCTTATATTATTTAATCATTACTTTTTTTATTGCATAATAACTAAGATTATGTCGAGCACTTAAACAACACCCTCAATTAATACAAATAATGCGTGTGCTATAAATAATATTATTTAATTATTATCATAGACGTGGGTATTAACTAGTTACAAGAAGTTAAAAATCTTTTTAAATTAATATTTTCTTTTCATAATCACTTTAAACTTAGTAAAAATTTACTTGTATTATTTAGATTAACTAAATTAATTTATAACTTAAACAATTTTGTGTTGTCAATGGTATTACTAATAGTAAAATTAATTACCTTCTGTAATAATGTATAGCCATATACATAATATTATATAAATATAGTAGTAATAGACTGACGGTCTGTAAAATTTATACCATTATAATTAGTACGATGTCTTTGCGGTATTGATATAATTAATCATTATTTTTATTAATTAATTTAACCTATTGCAGTATTGTAAATAGTTAAATAAATTACTATTGCAGCAATATAAATGTGTAATAAGATATAGGTAGGTATTAAGATTTAGTAGTACAGCCTGATAGACCGTCATCGTTCCATTATTTATCATTAAAATTGTATCTAGGTATTACACATT
The DNA here is from genome assembly GCA_009835225.1 of Aphis craccivora. Lineage (NCBI taxonomy): Eukaryota > Metazoa > Arthropoda > Insecta > Hemiptera > Aphididae > Aphis > Aphis craccivora. The sequence continues at coordinate 10,187 of VUJU01003177.1, read as the reverse complement.
CATTGAGTAGGTACACTATCGACTCCTACTACAGAGCAGCAGAGATTTTCTCTCTTTTTCGTTGTTTTAATATTTTCGCATATCTCACGTACTCTTCTTTATATCTTTCAATTACAGTAATATTCTCGGTTGTTTTTTTCTTATCACATTGGATTCGCAAAAAAATAATATATAATTATCGGACGAACTAATACAAACACAAATAATTTTAATTCAAAAAAAATTGCAATAGGTACTGAAGCCCATCAGACTGCAATTAAGATAAGAGCCTTTAATCTGTATGGTTTACTACGGATTGTTGTCATTATTCAATGTAGATTATTAAAAAATAATAATGTAATCCAATACATTATAACCCATGATATACTCAGTTCATATTTCATACTATCATACTTAAGTGCTCGTATAAAATGCATTATAACCTAACACGAGAATATACTAAGCTGAGTAATCTATGAATTCGTTGAGCAACGTGACACAAAACAATTTTAACTACATTATTATTATTTTTTTTATCGATTCTCTACTTCATATGCATTTTATTATTTCATATAACAACTTTTCATTTACTTCCAAAGTTTGCCATTATAATATAAAAACATTATGACTATCTATGCCTATATATGCCTAATAGAGTGTAATTTTGCATATTTACGTTCAGTGCAGTTCACATTTAGCTTATTTTTTATTTTAGATTAAAATATGTACTTATTATTAAGCTTAAAGGTGACACAATTTTAGATTTTGAGTGGAGCGAGGAATGTTTTACAATGATGTTTATTTTATTTTTATTCTGTAAACACTTTTTCTCCCCCTGAACTTGCTCAAAAGTACAAGTGTAGCATGTTTTCAGAAAGGTAATGTTCTTGAGTTGGTATTTTAAAGGGGCCATTTTTCAATTTTCGAAATGATACTCGAAATAAAAGCGATTAAAGGAGAAAAAATGTACGACTTCACGATTATGTAATCTAAAATAATTACGGCTTTGTTTATCAACATAGAACCGAATAAAATAAAATTAAATATCTGTACACAAAATAGATAATGAATAATTTTATACTCTAAAAAAAAGATCCCCTCGTCCACTCAGAATCATTTTTAATCGAATGCAATCATATTGCATTCAAATCGAATACCTACAGTAAAATTACACTATCCTGTCCGAGGACCGAAAGGACGATGGACAAACATCCACCACCGAAATGCACTGACCTACTTTTTTTTATGTATTGTTGGATTTGGTTTTTTCGATGTTTGAATATTGATGCGAGTTGTAGTACGTAAAAAATTACAATTTAAAAATTATTATAGCTCGTTTTAAAATTAAAACAAAAAACACGATGGCATGACGGTGATGTCTACTATAATCTTTTGGAATGCAATTCTTCGTCTATATTATAAAATAACGAGTGAAAATATCTATGGTTAATGGTTTTAATGGTCAATGATTATAAGTAAAGCTCGGATTTTAGAGCATAATAACATAATATGCTTTAAAATCTAAGCCTCATTATTAATAAGTACCTAAAAAAATCACACGATTGTTTTTAAAAAGCAAAAAAGAAGTATACTTATTTAAAAAAAAATATGACTTAAAATTTGCACGAACTGGTTATAAAAATGAATAAAAGAAATTTTTAAATCAATTTAAATTTTAAAAAAAAGAATCAATTTCCATGTATTTCTCCAGATTTGCAGTAGTGAAACTAATTCTATTGTCCGACAGAATGTTTTTATCCATTGAATTGATCGGTGCATACTTCATACAAGAGGTTACAAATCACAACACTAAATATTAAATTTTGAAATTGTCGATATCAATGTTATAGGCATACTGACCGTATATCTATACTGCTCGCTATAATATGTAGATTGATAATCCACATGTTTAATACATTTAATAACACAAACCGATAACGAAAATAATAATAATACAATACCTATACAACGCACTCTAGGTTTTTACGTTTCTTATTAATTTAATTTTTTATTATTACTATAGTATCACATTATAAACATATAAAAATTCTACAGCTGAAATAACTGAAAAAAGCAAAAATAAATTGTTTTATTTGGAATCAGAATGATGTGAAACTAATTTATATATAAAAAGTGGGTAAGTGGGTACCGCTCTGCTGTACATTAGGTGCCGTGTGGATCACTATTTTATATTATAGGAGGGTTAAATTTAAATCCAATGATAATTATCATTGTATACGAAAAACGATTCTGAACGGAGATAATTTGTCAGCCTAGGATATAATTTTCAATGGTTGGTGAAAAAGGTGGTTTATGTTTTAATGGTCTGAATACATCAAAATTTAAGTTATTTTATAATTATTGTAAGCTAAACTTATGAAAAATCTTGTATTAAATT